>WOFM01000323.1:193109-298150 GCA_011428145.1 Ericerus pela | reverse complement strand
AATTTCGCAAATGAATTCATTCATCAATGCATTCTTGATTCGCCAATGAATTATATCATTCAATTGAAGGAAAGTCAGTCGGTGAATCGAGTAGAATAGAATCTATCGACAGATTCTTCTCAATTCACCGATGAATTATTTCACTATAAATTAAAGGAAAATTGGTCGGTGAATCGAGTAAAATCCATCGATGGATTAAAGTCAAATAATATGAAAATGTTATCACATTAATTGTAATCAGCTTCAGCCATTGATACTGACCACTAGTTCTTTTTTAATATTCGTAGGTGAATTCTCCGTGATTTGTCGCTGAATCCCAATTGTTGAGGAGAGATGTGATCTTTTACAATAAACACAGTGAAAACAAAATGTCAACTCAAAATATTTATTCACCATCGTCCGTTGATCAGAGATGGAAAAATTATAGGGTGACAACCAGTGTTGCCACATGTGAAATATAAAAAGGTTACATATTCATTATTTACAGGTTAGGTATAAGTTTACACCATTGTATTAAAGAGGTAGTGAGGGAATCATATCCCAACACCCTCCTGCGATTCAAAACGGGTGAATGAATAAAATGTGTTATTTGCATAGTATAATATTGCAAAACATAAAATAAATAAATAACTAAGCAATAGCAGTCAAAATTAATAAAAAAAATTATATAAAAAATATGCTAAAAAAAATAAAATGTTAGTAACTTTTAATGACTAGTGTGTTAGAAGTGTACAATTAAAGTTACAAATGAATACATATATGGTAAATAAATTTATTTTGTGGAATGTGTTATTGCTAACATCAGGTATATCTTTAAACTTTTGCTTTATTGTCAATTATTTAAACATAACATATAATATAATTAATATTATGTATAAATCGGTCGAAGAGAACAATTTCCCATCATCGTCAGCTAGACAAAATATGCATATATATAAATAATATTATAGTCGTGTGGTTTAGAATAAAATAAAATAAAAACTATTGTTGGAATCAATGAAAAATATTTAAGGAATACTGATATCAATAAGAGTGACTGAGCAGTGACGGGGAGCCTGTTGATACATAGAATGAGGTGAAATGGTGATAACAAATTTATGGACCACTCAGTTTACAATAGGCACTAAAAAACCGATGCCCATCTGCAGCCCAAAACCAAATATAAAAAATTTTGCAGGGGTGTGTCTGTTAAGACAATTAGCAGAAAAGTTGACTTAGAGTATTCTCGAAACAATATTCTGATAAGTTTTCCAATCAAGAGCTTTAGTTAAAACATCAGCAAGTTGATCAGAAGACCTAATGTTGTTGAAGACAATTAGCTTTTGTTGGAAAGTTTCCAACCGAGCATAACATTTGATTGCAAGAGACCTGGATCGCTTCTGGCCTTCCCCAGATGCAATGCAGGGTGCTGATATGTTGTTCTCATACACTTGCACTGGGTCAGTTATAGAGAAAATGCTTTCCACTATTCTCCAGACCACGGTTATGTCGCCAGTTGCATCATTCAATGCAATTAATTTGGCTGCAGTTGACAAAGTTGCAACCATATGTTGTTGGTGAATGGCCCAATTTAGTAAGTCTCCATTAACAAAGATCATGAAACCTGATGTGGAGCACCCTTTCTCCAAATTATTTATATCTATAGGTGAGTCATCTACATCAGGTGCATATGACGCATTAACAAAAGCTTTAATTTGTGATTGATCGGAATAGAAAACTAAAGCAAAATCACGAGTTGTTTTAAGGTATCGGATGATACGACGAACATAATTCTTAATTTAATTATTTTGAGGAGTGTAGGTAGTTGCTACCTACATGGGGTTCATGGAACCTAAGGGAAGAAGACAGTGGTTTATGTGCGGGGCGACCGAATTGTTTCTCGGTACCGGTAGTCAGCCAGTTTAAGTTGCCTTACCGTACACTAAGCGTACTTCCTAACTGGGGCAATCGTCCAAAAGCGATGTGGTACCATATAAGGACCGCACCACATATACTGTCAGTGAGTATGTAAATATTACATACTCACTTGCCTCCGTTTACCATCTCAACGGTAAACACCGAAACGCATCGTCTGTATGAGTGCATACAGACGATGTAATTTGTTTAATGTGCAATGCACAATTAGTATGGGTCGCGGACTTTGGTCTGCAACCCGTCTGTCAACGCAGGGCCAAGCCATGAGGAGGCAAAGAGGGAAACGTCCCCACAGCCACTCCCCCCTAGTATTTTCGTACGAAAAGACTAAGTCCAGTCATACCCTAAAAGTTGGGGGGACATTGGACTGATGATTGTCCGGCGGGGTTACGTCCTCTGTATGACCTATTTCCTCCAAAGAGGATGTCGATGAGGGCCTGGCCTAAGGCATGGCCAGTAAAGGTCCCCGTGTGATAATTGAGGATCCTCCGCTGGTTATAGTTAGCACGAGATCGTGCTCCTCTTTTTTTATTTTTGTGCCTGATCGCTTGGGTGGAGTTCCGTTGTTGGACGAAAGGCTGGAGTTGGGTTTCCGGTCTATGGACTGTGATTTCGGAGCGAGAAGGCTGAATGCTCCTAGATGGGTCCATATCCATGGGGGTAATCATGGATCGTGAAGCATCCGAGGTCTTGCCGATAGGAAGGTGGCGAGGAAGAGGTTGGGTCATTTCAGCCAAGACTGAACTGACCTCAGGCCTCGGGGTGGTACTCAAAGCGAGATTGCTCGCCGAGGTGGAAAGTTGGGCTAACATGATATCATGTTCCCGATTACTCTGTTCCTGCTCTTCTACGAGGAGGGCTTCCTCATAGTCGAGCAAAGGTTCAGAAGTGTTGGTGGTAGACATTTTCGATAGGATGTCAATTAAGACAATGGAAAAATGAGAAATATTTTCAAGGTGATTTTAGCACAGAAATAGGTGTTCGAATTGAACAATTTTTTTAGAAATTCAGAATGCGATATGCTCGGAGCGTATTCGACAAACGAATGGTTTGTATATCGCTCTTGGCTGTTTGATTTGGTACGAATTTGTCGTCGAGTTTATCATAATTCATCTCAGTATAATAGATTTAGTATTTTCCCACCATTTAGAAATTCCCACGTAGAAGATTCTACGTGCAAAATTTGTTGATTTAAATTGCCACGTGCTTTTATGTGGGTCAACGTATTCGAGTGAATGAACTTTGTTCTTTTAATATAGGTCAATGCGATAAGGAACGGTGGTGCGATATCCTTATCGCAACGTACATTGTGGTATGTTCTGCAATAAGGATGTGTGTCATTGCAACTGCACCGTTTCTCATTGTTCGTCAGCTGATTTCTGTTTTTATAAAAACGCATGTGAATTTATTTTGATTTTCACGATAGATGTTTTATTTTCAAGCTGATTTATTTTTGCATTTTTTCTTCTCTGCGTCTAGGTTCGAATCCTGGAAGCGGAAGATTTGTTTTTGATTTTTATGACCATTTTTTGATGTTATAATTTTGTTTGAACTTTCTGCTACGTTTTGATGCAGAAGTTGATGGTGAATAAATTTATTTTGCCATTTATTTAACCATTTATTTTTCTATGGTTTGGGAATTCGGTGGTTTTCGTATGAGTGAATTTTGTAATTGTGATCATATTTAGGTTTAGCTATTTTGTTGAGCAAACCTTTTTATCTACGACTCGGAATTTGATTACGTTTTTTATAACTTCCTTTAGGCCTGCCTCTTTTGTTGGGCTTTATGGGCTCTTTAGGGTAGTAGTAATATTTTCGTATGTTGTCATCGAATTTGACAACTTTTTTTATTTTGGTTTTAGCAGCCGTATTTTCCAAATTTGATTTTGGTACATCGCTATGCTTTTCTTGTACTATTTCTGGCTGTGTTTGTAGCTTTTGAGTGTCGTTATTTTGTTCGACAATTTCATGTGGATCTTTGACTATGTTTATGTCAGTATCCATATCATTTTCCTTACAATTTTTCGTGACATTGACTTTTTCATCTGCTATTAAGAATGCAGGTTTTACACGATCTATTGAGACTTTTTTCTCTTTATCGGCTATGAGTAGGGTGAATGTTTTTTCTGTTCTATCCACTACTTTATAGGGACCAGTGTAGGGTTTCTGCAAAGCCTTTTTCATCCCCTCTTCTCGTAAGAACACGTGCGTAGTTGTCGCTAAGTGTCTCGAGACATAGGTTTTAGGTTTGCCATGAGTTGCAGCTTGTTTTAAAAATTGACTTGCGTCGTCTTTTATATTTTGTACTAACGTTTCGGGGTTGATTTCTTTGGATTCATAGAAAAAATCCCCTGGTAAGCGCAATTCCTCACCGAGTGCTAATTGGGCAGCTGAGTGTCCAGTATCTGTTTGCAAGGCTGATCGGAGGCCTAATAAGATGGTTGGTAGCCTATCATTCCATCTTTTGGTGTCGTGTGCCATAATTGAGGCTTTTAGAGCCCTATGCCACCTTTCCACTTTCCCATTAGTTTGTGGGTGGTAAGTGGTGGTGGACCAGTGTTTCGCACCCAAGATCTTTACTAGTTCGTTGAATATTTGGCTTTCGAATTGTCGACCTTGGTCTGTAGTTATGATTTGGGGCACACCATATCTAGCAATCCATGTTGAATATATTTCTGCAGCCACTGTTGGGGCTGACATTTCAGTGAGTGGGATTGCTTTAGGCCAGCGAGTAGCTCGATCTATAATGATCAACAGATACTTGTAGCCACGAGAAGGTGGTAAAGGACCAACTAAGTCTACGTGAATGTGTTTGAATCTGTCAGTATGTCTGAACTTTCCAAGTTTTGATTTTGTGTGTCTGCCAATTTTAGATTTCTGGCAATTTAGACAAGCACGGGCCCAGTTGTTGCAATCCTTTTTTATATTGGGCCATATGAATCTCGAGGTCATTAATTTAGTCATACTCCTAGGTCCAGTGTGCGATAAGTTATGAACACTGTCAAACGCCATTTTCCTATATTTTTGTGGAATATAGGGTCGTTCTTGACCTTGGGACACATCACATGTTAACATGGTTTTTGTGCCAGGGAGTCTTTTTTGTCTCAGTTGTAGACTTGATTTGTCTGAAGATATCAATTTTAATAATTCTTCATCCCCTAGCTGCTCAATAGCTATTTCAGCATAGGGTAACTGAGATGGCACTGAGGCAGATTCGATTCGGCTCAGAGCATGGGGGGTTGTATTTAATTCCCCGTTTATATACCTGATGTCTGTTGTGAATTGACCTATGAATTCTAGGTGTCTCATTTGCCTTGGCGATGCATGTTCTGCTCTCTGCTGGAATGCATGTGTGATAGGTAGGTGGTCTGTATACACAGTAAAAGTTCTACCTTCTACATTATGCCTAAAGTGCCTGATTGCAGCATTTATCGCCAATAGCTCCCTGTCGTACGTACTATAATTTTTCTCAGCCTTAGATAGTTTCCTCGAGAAGAATGCTAAGGGCTGGTTTTGATCATTATCAATCTGGTACAAAGTTGCACCAATTGCAAAGTCTGACGCGTCTGTTGCTATGCGTAATGGCAGACTTTCATCTGGGTGAGCTAATAATGTCGCGTTAGCCAGCATATTTTTGACATTGTCAAATGCTAGGTTGGCTTCTTCTGTCCATATGACAGGAGTTTTGTCACATTTTTTGTTTGTTTTTATCAAATCGAATAATTTGCCTTGTTCAGCCGCTGCATTTTTTATGCAACGTCGATAGAAATTTGTCATCCCTAAAAATCGTCTTAATTCAGCGACTGTTTTTGGTTTTGGGAAGTTTATTATTGGCTCAACCCAGACTTTTAGAGGGGCAATTCCAGCAGAAGTAATGCTGTACCCGAGAAAATCAATATGTGGTTTTGCATATTCGTATTTACCAGGATTGATAGTTAAACCGGCAGCGTGCAGACGCTGTAATATGGTTCTCACTTTCTTCTCGTGCACCTCAATGCCTCCACTGGAGCATATGCAGATATCATCTATGTATGCGTAGGCATATGGTATGTCTCTCAATACACCATTTATAAATCGCTGGAATGTCTGTGCAGAATTTCTTAATCCAAATGGCATTCGAAGATATTTGAAGAGGCCGAATGGAGTTATTAGCGCCATTTTTTCGATATGGTTTTTAGCCATAGGTATCTGGTGGAAAGCCCAATTAATATCAATTTTGGTAAATAGATCTTTTCCTTTCATGTTTATATTAAAATCCATGATATTAGGAACTGGATATCTATCTGGTTTTGTTTGAGCATTTAGGCGTCTGTAGTCACCTACTACTCGCCATTTTCCACCTGGCTTAGGGATGATATGAATGGGTGAGCTCCATGAGCTATTTGAGGGTCTACAAACTCCTTCTTTTACCATTCTATCGAATGCATCCTTAGCCACTAAGCGTCTTGCTTTTGCTACACAGGGTTGTCCTACAGTTTCTATTATATGAACTGTGTCATGTTTATATGTAGGATTTGGATTAAAAGTTGGTTCGGTGATACCAGGAAAATCTGTTGACAAATTTATCATTTGATTGCGTGCACGCATTAATTATATTAATTATTTGATAATTTTTAGTTTTTCTTTTTATGTGTTCACCGGTTGTGGAGTCTATTAATTGTTTATTTTTAAGATCAATCAATAGTCCATAATAGGCTAAGAAATCTGCTCCTAATATAGGGTATTTGACATCAGCTATGGTGAAAGTCCATTTCATTGGTTTGTTAAAACCTATATTTACTTTGCATTTTTTGATTCCATATGCAGAGAAACTATGGTTATCTACTGCATTTAATTGGGATTTCGGAGTGTTATTCTTATGCTTGATCTTGGCTGGCAGTATGCTTATATCTGCGCCTGAGTCGGCAAGAAATTCTCTCCTTTTTGACCTGTCCTGTATGAACAGGCGGCAAGAGTAGTTATCTGAGGGGTTGGTTGCCGCTGATACGACCCCTCTCTTTAGTTTGACTTATCGGGAGATTTTTGGTTGTCTCTAACCTTGTCCAATTCCGTGAGCAATTCCTTTTTCTTTTGCTCATCTTTGATCATCCTTTCGGCATAGAATCGGCAGGTGATTTCACAGGTCCTGGCATTTTCTCCCCATTTATTATGGTGGAAGCAATAGTCTTCACGCCAATTCGGATTTTTGTATTTGGGTCTAGATTTAGACCTTGGTGGTGTTCTGCCAGGGCTGTTTTTTCTGCTGTTATTTCTGCTGTCACGAGATCTTGAGTCTCGTTCTCGCCAATTTCGGTTTTTAGAACGGCTGTTGCAATTTCCACTGCTATTGGTATTTTTATTTTCCATTTTCAAAGCAGCAATTTCGGCTCTGAGTTCCGCTTTTTCGGATTTTTTTGCTGAGATGGCACTGATTGCAGTTTTACCTGTGTATTCCAGTGCCTGTTCAGCAGCTTTGGCCAAATTTATTAATGCCTCATCACTGGTAGCGTTCGTAAGATTTAGAGCTCCAAGTGATTGCACAACTGATGTAGGTAGTTGTTGGCAAAATCGGTCAGCTATTACTAAGGGTGATACATGGTTATCCCCTTTTTTCATAAGTTTTGCCATGAATACTGTGGGCTTGTCGTCTCCGATGGACATGCCTCTCATCAGTTCTCAAATTTCCTCTCAAGCAGTTATGCCAAATGCAGTTCTTAATTTGTTCTGGAACCAACTATACAAATCTTCTGCTTTGTCAGGACATTCCATGATATCTGGACAAGCTTTTATGATTTGTGCAGGCATATTTCTACACAATTGTCTATATCTGTGCTCTCGAGGAATCTCCTCGAGTTGGAAACAGCCGGTCAGTTGAATGAACCAAGTTTCTACATCCTTTGGGAGAAACTCTGGTAGTTGGATCCGTTTTTTGAGTATATTTTTGGCTTCTTCGACTTTCTTTTTGTCGTATTCCGATATTGCCTTGGCTACGATCTCTTTCATATATTGATCGAACAGCTCTTTTTCTATCTGAGCCTGTTTCTCAGCCAGTAACCTACGTTCTTTTTCCTCTGGATTTTCTGTCAAAGTTCCAGGCATTTTAGTTTCGTCGTTTTTCAGCATTATTTTTCGGATTAATTTTCCGTTTCTTAATTTTTAGAAATCCAGCTTAGACGAATTTGTAGCAGAAATTATTGTAGGACTATTTCGTATCTAGCAGATGTATATGCGTGTTCTTACCGAGATTTTGTTGACCCATCCGGTTATGGGGCAACATTTATTTGGTATAGGGGGTTAATTTCCCACTCTGTGGTTGACTAATAGTCACCTAAGTCACACCAGCTATTTCTAGCCAATGAAAAAGTCGCGTCCAAGCCGCACTTATCAGCAGACCAATTTCTCGCTTGTCTAGCGTTTTCACGCCTGCACCACTGTAGCAACGTCGAGGTCACCACTGTGGCTTGTTTGGTGTAGGTAGTTGCTACCTACACGGGGTTCATGGAACCTAAGGGAAGAAAACAGTGGTTTACGTGCGGGGCAACCGAATTGTTTCTCAGTACCGGTAGCCAGCTGGTTTAAGTTGCCTTACCGTACACTAAGCGTACTTCCTAACTGGGGCAATTGTCCAAAAGCGATGTGGTACCATATATGGACCGCAGCACGTATACTGTCAGTGAGTATGTAAATATTACATACTCACTTGCCTCCGTTTACCGTCTCAACGGTAAACACCAAAACGCATCGTCTGTATGAGTGCATACAGACAATGTAATTTGTTTAATGTGCAATGCACAATTAGTATGGGTCGCGGACTTTGGTCTGCGACCCGTCTGTCGACAGAGGGCTGAGCCCTGAGGAGGCAAAGAGGGAAACATCCCCACAAGGAGGTTTGAAATCCTCCTCCTTGACAAATTTCTTATACTCTTTAGTCTTGACCTACTTACATTCCCACTTATCAACCACGGTATAACCATCCCTCTCCAACTGACTTGTCCAGTCAACCGTATTTTGAAACAAATCTTCCATTGTTTCTTTTTTCATATTATTAATGAAATAGAAGCAAAAGCAGCGAGAGCAACCATGCCAGAAGCAACTGTGATACTGGTACACAGTTTTTGTAATCTTGTCATAACTCTCCACCCAACCACCACAAATTTCCTCTTTCCCGCCATTGAAAGCATTTCGAATGAGGGGATTTTGAAAGGAACGCAACCGCAAAATAGATTGTTTCGATTACCAGTCCTCATACCTCTCCTCTACAACTCCAATGGTGTATGGCTATAGGTATTTCAATATGTAAATCGCCATACAGACACTGGCAATGGTGACATACTGGAATGGGTCGATGTTTCAAATCTCCAAAAACTGCTCACGCAAATTGAGGCATTCCCTTCATAGAATATCTATGTCTGAGTCGCAGTACTCAACAATTTTGTGAGCCATATCAAACACATAACCCTCCACCACTTTCTTGTTGTGCCACTCGATAAATTTAGACCACTCGCCATCCTTCATCGTGTCGTAGCACTAGTGTTTTTTCTTTGGAATTGGGCCAACGTAATTTTCATTTTCTTTGGTGTTGAACAGATATAGGAAGTAACCTTTTTTCAACTCAGTTAGACAGAAAGTTTTGGGAAAAGGGCTAAGAGAACTGGCAACAAAATTATGACTGTCGATGATTTTCAAACTGATATATGGGACTCCTAACATCATTAATTTAGAACCATTACAAATGACATTTGGTTTGATGGTGTTGGCAACCAGGTACTGCATAATGAACTGCAAATTGTAACCTTTGGCATAGTGGGCAATGGCTGTGTAACCGTTATGTTCAGGACTGATTAACCACTGGCAAAACGTGTTGTTACTGGTAAACGTAAATTTCTCAACTGATAAGTCGTGTGCAATGATCAAGTTTGGCGTATGGATCCCAGTTTCTTGCTGCGTTTTGTAGTCAAAGAAGATGTACTGCTTCGTGAAACTGCATTTCCTGTTGACAACTGTACTGCCTGGCAAACACTTTTTACACCCCGCACTGCACCAACCACCTTTTGGCTGCTTTGACACCATGTAACACTGATGATTTTTTTTTCAACACCACTTCCTTACAATTAAGACACTTCACATAACTGCACTTATGCGACAAAAACAAACTACGACAAATTATAAGATAACACTTCGGACACTTGAACATGGCGGCACAAACACTATTCCTATGATCATTTAAATACTCGCGATTAAAACAATAACAATTACAATTAGTACAAAAAATCTTATCTTTATGTAGGAAGGATGCTCGGCCTTCATACAGAGGATATACACTGAACCGGGTTTTGGTCTGCAGTGGTGAGAATTTTTGTTTTGGTATGGTTTGTCACACTTTTCACAATAGTACGACACACCCAGGAAAGAAGTCATTTTAGTGATCATGTCAAAATGGTTGCCATCCTTGTACCGGTAGAGTACGATCAGTTGTTCGACGGCACAGTGAATGTTTTGCACATCAATGACTTTTATTTGCATGTTAGGGATTTCTTTGCAGGTCCGGATATCCTCCAAAGTAAATCCATTGGCAAACTCGTTGTAAGTGTCGATCTGCAGACACAGTTCCATAGCCAAGTCAGTCTGAATGTTTTGTCCTTTGCATAAGTTTACTATGTCGGCTGCACTCAGTATTCGTCCACCAATTTTGTTAGTGTGGTAGGACATGGCAGTAACAATGGCCCATGGGGCACACAACGTATCGTTATTTTGAATGCGCAGTATGCATCGTTTCACATGTTTGTTGGTGGCCAAGTTCAGTATTTTTCTAGATTTTGAACCTTGCGGCATGTTGATTACGTGTAAGGTGAAAATGCATTCAGTCAGAACTACACTTTCATCAGAAGTTAGAATTTGAGTTATTTTTTCTTTAAGTTTCTTCATCATTTTGTTACAAGCGTACCCTGTAGAGATGGTGTTGTTAAATTTTGCATTACTCACCACGATATTAGTTTTATCCCCCTGCAGTCATTCTGTTTTCATTTTACCATAGGCGATCATCTCGTCTAGTCCTTTGGTAATGAGATCACCATCCGTCATTTCAGGAAGATTTTTTTAAAATGAATTTTGTAGTAAAAAAATATATATTTGAAATTTAGGTATGTACCGTTGATTGATTTCCCAAATATTGATAAATTTTAACTGGGGTTGTTTACGTGGTGAAATGATAACATCACCGTGAAATGGGAAAACATTACCCACATTACCTCCTCAACACTGTCATAGGAAAATATTTCGTCGCCAAAAGGAAACATTTTACCAAGTCTCACCCCGCTACCACTAGTACTACCGCCACTATCACCACCACCACCACTGCCACCAAAGTAAACCTTTCTCAACAACTCTTGTCTATGACTCTTTGTAGTTATTAAATTTATTAAATTACTACCCTATTGGCAAAATGTGTACGAAAACGATTCGTTTGTATGCATTTTTTCGTATTAAATACGAAAATCGAACGAAAATTGATCCTTTTGTAGGCTTGTTTGTCGTTTTTAAGGCGTTTTTTTATTCGTGTGAAAAGAAAATTGTTGTAACTGCAAACGAAAATGCATCATTTTGTAAACGTTTACAAAGAAAAACGTGTTGAACTTCATACGAAATACATCATTTTTGTATCTGACAAAAAAGAAATTTGTGTTGAATTCCAAACGAACAACATCATTTCCGCATCTGTACAAAAGAATATCATTTTGATAGCTACTGAAATACTTCGTTTCAGTATGAGTGTGAAACAAATAAAAAAAATAAAAAGATTTGAATTACGTCTGAACTAAACGGCGTAATTATACAATATTCGTATTTGCGTAATTTGAAAAAAAAAACAACAATAATTAATTATCAAATTAATTATTGTACTTTTGGAATGCCTTGTTTCGCTCTACAAATGCAGGTAACACTGATTGGGATACCATGTTTCGTCACCCAAACAAATTGATGCTGGAGCGGGTGCGTAGCATTCACATGATGCGCGCGCATCACACAACCCATTTACAGAGCTGCAAACCTGACTACAGACACTGTTGATCACATTCGCCATTCTTCCATCAAATTTTTGTATGTAGACGTGTGTTATTTTTATTATCGCCAAAGTGTTAATGTCAGCCAATGTTTTTTAATATAAGTGTGAAATAATTGTTCGTAAGGTTCGTGGTTTTAATATTTAATTTGGTTTTAGTGTTTTCATTTGCGATATAAGTGTTGTGATTGTAATTATTGAAAGATTTGTTTATTTGTTTGTTTGAATAGGTCGCCATGTTTGAATAATCTTCATTGAAATTCTCTGTTTTTTGTGTTGTGTTCTACAGTGAAATGTGAAGGTAAGTCATCATTATTTTAATTATTTTTAATGTAATTGTAATCGTATGCGTTTTATTTCGAGTTCGCGATATAGTATATAGTTAGTGTGGGTGAGAGAAATTGCACGTTTTCATGTTTGATCGTATGCAGAAAGTGTGCAGATATACATCATTTCGAGTGCGTGCTATATGTTATATCAGAGGTATATATATTTCGTTTAAGCTGCTTCCTTTCGTTAATTATTGCGTGTGTTGTGCTATAAGTGGTACAGATTTTGTATGTTGTACGTTTTGTATGCCTTATATATGTAGTGATGTTAAATTTTGTTATTCTTTTTGAATATCGATATATACGTATTGATACATGTTCCCATCAGGTTGATAAATTATGTATCGATACGTATATATCGATATGTTTAACATCACTACATACCTATGCACATACAATTTCCCCTTGTAAATTTGCATATAGTTTGAGCGTACATAATGACAATAATTCGTATGCAAAGCACATAGTGTGTGTTAGTTGTTTGTGAGGTGGTATTTAAAAAAATCTATTATTCATGCTCCAAATGTTGTCTGTCCTTGTGTATGTGTGTATGTATATGAATATATATATATGGACATACACACACACATACATACATACATACATACATGCAAATATATACATATATATGTATGTATAATTTTGGGGACGTGTGGGCCAAAAAAGGGCGATTATGAAAAAGTTGATAATTTTAATAGTGTGATACATGGTCTGACATTGTTTTTTGGTCGGTAGAACTGAATTTATCATCAAATTTGTGATTCACTTAATTTTATACCCCTTTGTGGGTCAAATAAGGGGTTATGGAAAAGTTGATAATTTTAATAGTGTGATACATCGTCTGACATTGTTTTTTGGTGGGTAGAACTGAATTTATCATCAAATTTGTGATTCACTTAATTTTAGACCCCTTTGTGGGTCAAATAAGGGGATTATGAAAAAGTTGATAATTTTAATAGTGTGATACATGGTCTGACATTGTTTTTTGGTGGGTAGAACTGAATTTATCATCAAATTTGCGATTCACTTAATTTTAGACCCCTTATTTGTGGGCCCATTTTGAAATAACTGCAGTCAGATTTGGAACTGCTGTATATATATACACACACACACATATATATATATATATATATAATTTTTATCCTATATATGCGCAAACATTACCCTTAAATCCATATATATGTATATATATATATAAGAATGAACGTATTCATTCTCTAGATGGGCCATATGATTATCATTATAGGTTGTATTACGGCTTTATCTCGATTCACGCCACAACTCGACGGATGGTTCTTACATTCGTTGACCGTTTACTCTCGCTACTTTATAAATTATAATTTATTTCGTTCAACAGTTTCATACGGAACACTACTCTCTTCTCTCGAATATGAATCGACTTAAGTGTTAATTTCTTCAATATATTATTAGTCGCAATTAACTAGTCGTTTATTTTTTCGTTTTATCCTACAGTCTTATAAATTAACACACGCGATAATCTCATTTAATCTTTTATTTTGATTTTCAAAAAAAAAAAAAAAAAAAAAAAAATTTTTGTGAAATTCTAACTTTGAAAATGTCAACTACCGCGATCTCAGCCACCTTTCATTTTGCATACGTGTCAGCTCCTGGGAACATAAGAAGCAGCATCCACGTTGTTAAGAGCATACGTTTAAGCTCTGACTCAGAAACTTATTATTTTCCACCCGAAGCGCAACCAATGACGCAACACGATGTACTGGCCAAGGTACCTACCGTCGCACGAAATATTCAAGCTATGAATAGACGCGGACAATTTCGGAACCTGACGATCAACCTCAGTTCGGAATTGAAAAAAATTTACGTCGATGAAGAAGGTAACACCCAGTTTAAGGAATATTTCCTGCAGTCAGAGGAACCATCCATCACCCAAGATGTCCATCCTGACGTTTCAACAGACCAAAAAAAATCCCTTCAATCCATCACGAAGGATATGGTTATTTCAAAATATACCAACAAAAATCAAAATGCGGAGGTGTGGCTAAAAACATTCAATCGGGAGTGTGATCGACTCAATGTCATAGAGACTCGCAGAGCCGAGGCGATGAGGCTTTTCCTGGACAAAACACCACTGGAATGGTTCACCGCCCAATGGACAACTAACTTCGAGGATACGTGGAGCACTTGGTCAGCCAATTTCATCGAAGCATTCGGAGACAAAGGTTGGGACAGTATTTGGTTCGCGCTTAGTTTTAGATGGCTCTCAGGTACCTCATTTTCAGATTATGTAATAAAAAAAAATTGCCTTCTCGTCGAAGCACTACCCGATATGAGCGAAAAAAATAGAATAGCGATAATTGCCGTGGGGTTACCTAGGGAAGTGAGAGAGAAAATTGATAGGAATTTTGTAGATTCACAAGGAAAATTACTTTCTGAAATTACTAAGTGGGAGAGCATCTCCGGATATAATAAAAAGGATAAGAAAAATGTAGGACAAAATGAAGAAGGAGAGAAGGGTAAGAGGAACGAAAGAAACAAAAAACATAAAAACCCTGATTATAAGCCCTGTACTCTTTGCGAAAAGAAAGGTTTCAAAGATCGTTATCACCACATCAACGAGTGCTGGAATAATCCAGCAGGACAAAATTTTAAAGATAGAAATACGAATAAAAATCATGAAAAACCCATTAAGGTAGCAAACAATACCGAACTTGAAGGACTTTTTAATGAGGTCAACCAAAAAAACTAAGTATTCTCTCTCTCATCGAAATAAAAGCTAAAATAGAAAATAAAATATGTTCGGCACTCTACGATCCAGGGGCTAACATTTCAATGATAAGATATGATTTTTTTTTAACCTTAGAGAAAAAAATAATAAAATATGAAAAATATGCTTATAAAACGATGAGTGGGGGCGATAGTCTAATTGGCTTAACAGTAATAAAAATGAAAATAATGAACATCGAAAAGAACGTTCGACTTTTCATTATAAACAAAAAGGATTTTAAATATGATATCGTACTTGGCTTAGACACAATAAAAGACTACAGTTTGAGTTTAGACGAAAATCTCAAGTTATACCAGAGATATAATAATAAATACATACCATGCGAAAGCGAAAATAAAAATGAAAGTGAGAATGAAATCAGCATTAATTGGAATGAGTTTATACCGATTGAAGAGTTTGAGGTACGAACAAATCACCTCGATAACCAAAAAAAAAAAATAATATTCGATCTTATTGATAAGTATGGTTCAAGTTTTGCAAAGAATAGATACGATATCGGTAAGGTGACCAAATACGAAGCACACATAAAACTTTCTGAAAATAGTTACGTCGCAAAAAAACCATATCGTTGCTCATTCCAAGATCAACAAGAAATTGAAAGTCAGGTGACCGAGTTATTAAAACACGGAATGATAGAACAATCGATATCACCTTTCGCATCCCCTGTAACTCTGGCATATAAAAAAGAAGGTGAAGTGAAAGTAAAAAATCGAATGTGCATTGATTTTAGGGACTTAAATAAACTGGTCATACCAGAAAGCCAACCTTTTCCTCTAATTGAAGACCTCATAACACGCGCCCAAGGGTGTACCTGGTTCTCCTCCCTTGATATCAATTCAGCTTTCTGGACAATTCCAATTCGACAAAAAGACCGCCATAAAACTGCGTTCATTACGCAACACGGACATTGGGAATGAGTTAGCATGCCGTTTGGATACAAAAATGCTCCCGCCATTTTCCAGCGAATATTGTCCGGCATAATAAAAAGGAGAGAGCTAGATAGTTTTTGTGCGAACTACATAGATGATATTCTCATATTTTCGAAATCATTCGAGGAGCACGTAGCGCATATTGAGAAACTAATCATTGCTATACAAGAGGAAGGCTTCAGACTAAAATTTACGAAATGTGAGTTCGCAAAAGACAGAGTTACTTACCTAGGTCATGTAATTGGGAATGGCACAGTCAGACCGCTAACGAATAACGTAGTTGCAATAAAAGATTTTCCACAACCGAAAAATAAGAAAAATATACGTCAGTTTTTGGGTAAAATAAACTTTCACCTAAAATATATCCCAAATGCTACTAGGTTACTCGAACCGTTTCACAATTTATTAAGGAAAAATGTTGACTTTGTATGGTCTGAAAATTGCAGGAATGCTTTTGTTAAAATTAAGGATTATTTGGCTTCGACGCCTGTTCTAGCCATATTTGATAGAAACAAACCGATTAACATATATACAGACGCGAGTATTGAGGGAATTGGGGCAGTTTTAAAGCAGCCACAAGAAGATAACTCTGAAAAACCCGTTGCATATTTCTCACGAAAACTAAATGAATACCAAAAAAAAAAGAAAGCCATATATATCGAATGTATCGCAATCAGGGAAGCTATCAAGTATTGGCAGTATTGGCTAATGGGGAAAAGATTTACAGTCTTTTCGGATCACAAACCTCTCGAAAATCTAAAAATAAAAGCGAGGACTGATGAGGAGTTAGGGGATCTAATACATAACTTATTACAGTTCGATTTCGAAGTAGTTTATAAACCCGGACCCTCCAACATTGAAGCAGACTGCTTGTCTAGGAATCCTGTTCTTGACCCTGACCAGAACCAATTAAAAGATACAATTCGTACTGTTAATGTCGTTACATTAGCGGACATCGCAAAAGATCAATCTGAACTAGATACACAAACAACACAAAAAATCGTAAATAAAAATAACATTAAATATGTAAAAATAAAAGACAAATTAAAAATAATAGTATCGGAAAATTTTGGCAAAAACATAATCAGAAAAATCCATGAAAAATACGGTCACATTGGTTCTAAACATGTTAAGAACATAATAACACCATATTACAATTTTAAGGGTATTAATAAAGCAATAGATCAAATATGCACCTCATGTCAAGTCTGTATATGCAATAAAACACGTATTAGAACAGAGAATGGATCATTAGGGCATTTGGGCCCAGCTAAAGAACCTCATGAGATCATGTCATTAGACACTATAGGCGGATTAGGTGGAAAACGAGGTACAAAAAAATATTTACATCTCTTAGTCGACCACTTCACCCGTTACGCCCACATTCTCACATCATCCGGTCAATCCACAACAGATTTTATAAAATTATGTAAAAAAGTAAACGATGAAAAACAAATAAAATTACTTTTAACTGACCAATATGGAGGATTGTGTTCAAAGGAATTTAACGACTTTCTGAAAGAAAATAACATTGAACATGTAATCACCGCAGTTGACTCTCCCTCCTCAAATGGACTAAACGAACGTCTAAATCAGACTCTGGTCAATAGGATCAGATGTAGGATGAATGAGGATGAAAGAAAGAAAGCGTGGACGAATATAGCATCACAATGCACAAAAGAGTATAACGATACTGTACACTCCGTAACTGGATTTGCACCAAGTTACCTAATGTATGGAAAACTCCCCGAAAATGTACCCATTGAACTGAGGGAACAGGGAGACTTTACGAAGGACAGGAAATTAGCATTTGTAAATTCATTAAAATGTCATGAAAAAAATAAAGAACGCTTAAAACCCAACAGGGAAATTTACGACTTCAAGATCGGAGATCTTGTCTTCATAGAGAATGGTAACAAATTAAATCGTGAGAAGTTGGATGAAATACGTATAGGTCCTTTTGAAATTGTCGAAATAAGATCAAAATCGGTATACTCGGTAAAAATTAACAATAACAAAACGGGAAATACACGCCTGTATCATCGCACAAAAATGATTCCCTACGAAAGATCTCTTGGGTACTTGGAGCCTTGAATGACATAACGATAGAAATTTATTTTTAGTATTAAGTATGTGAATTTATGTAAATATTTTGTGTACGATTCAACAAAATACTCGCGTTTACAATGGTGAATAAACTCAGCGTCCTCTGTTCCTGCAAACTTACACAAGTTTGTTGTCATACGAACACGTCTAACGAGTGCCATTCAGTGAGGATTGTTAAATCAAATCACTTTTTACTAAACTCAACGAAACTTTAATGTGAATATAAATAAGTTAATTTTGAAAATTTTATGTTTTGTTTCTATAGTTTTTAATTATCTTGTCCGTTATCCTGATCGTGAAATTAGTACCGTGAGGTTAGTTTCATTTTACTTGCAAATATTTGGAATATATCGATTTTATTTCTTAATTGTGTGGCTGTCTGTTTGTGTATTTGTATATATATATGTTTTATTTTCCATTATCAGTAATTATCTTCATTATATTTGTGTAGGTGCATATAAACTCATTTTAATTGTTGTGGCTCATGATACCTATCATTATGCTGTATACAAATCGCTATAGAAATTCTATGTTATTGATGATGGTCATTTTCCTTAATTTACTTTTCCTTTTCCTACCCATAACCCTCCCTTAAATTGTCAATCCTTCCGTTCCTATTTTTATTTCAAATTTTTTTCAATTTCTTCATTATTCTGTTAATCCCATACCATGTGAAAGTGTATAGTTGCAGTACATGATGAGTGTACTATATAAACTTCTATACAATATGTGATTAATTGGCATTCAGTTGAAAAAATATTTCAATTATTATTTTGTCTCACCACCAGTTTTCAGCCTCATTTATATACATTTCTATTTATCCATCATACTGATTGTGCACTATAATTGTATATATTATTATTCTCTTTTAATTTCTTGCCAATAATTATGGGAGTATTATGGAAAGTGTGGAAGGTGGTTATGTGGTAATGAGTTGTATAATTTACACTTTTGTGATTAATATAATTTTTCTGGTGGCCATATATACATACATATATAAATATATATATATATATATATAAGGTGTTATGGAGTCTCGAAATAAAGAGGCGAAACGGAAGAACGAATGCTTTTAATGAAACAAAAGAATTCGAACATAAAGTCGTTTCGCGGATTCGAACAGAGGCGAAGCGAGAACGAAATAAATTGACAAGTAGTCGGAAATAAAGCTGTGTAGCGGAGGCTACAAAAAACATAATAAAACAAGTTACAACCAATGTACAGAGAATCGTTCGACGAGTAGACGCTTATCAATAAAGCGATAAGGAGGTGGTAACAGAGACTGAATGACAGAGAGGGAGAAAGTGCGATAGGCTGCAGCGAGGAATGAAGAGAGGAAAGTCTTACATATATATATATATATATATATATGTTACAATCAGTTGATATATGTTAATTTTTTGAAATCATTATTATTTAGTCTGCCAAAGTTTCGAAATGCCAAAGTCTGAAATTTACTATAAGTCAGTGTGCAAATGCTGCTGACTATCTATATCTATCATAACATGATCATCATTTTATTATAATAAACATTATGCCAAAGTTTAAAAAAGGCAACGTCTGAAATTAAATATAATTCAGTATATGAATGTTGCTGTATTATGTAATTTAGATTCATTTTTTCATGATGTTATACGAATCAGCATGAAGATTCTATTACATATATTCTTTTTTTTTATTTTTGAAAAATTTAAACATCAAAAAATAATTATTGCCAATGTCTTGTTTTCCCTTGTCACATTACAGAATTTATAATTCAATTAAAAATGGAAGGATTAGAAGGTATAAATCTGGATGAAGAATTGAGAAGTTTGCCGGAATTGGTGCAAGAACAATTTCGTCACCAGATGCGAGTAGCATTTGCTTTAATCCGCATACACGGTCTGTTGGAAGGTTTTGGTGATGAAACTCGTAAAAATTTTGACACTCTTGTACAGGGTGGCAGAATCATTAGCAAAAAATTGTTGGGCGTTTGAGGCGGAATCATCAAAGTGTAATATGGTAATGATTGAGAAATTGTTGAATGTTTCGGATGTTTGTGACTTGTTGGAGTCAAAATATTACACTTTTTTGAACATGTTTAAAAATGTTGGTAACATTCTCACGCGTATTGACGAGAGGGTTAAAAGCAATGAACCAGATGCTGCTGGTGATGAGCAGGAGGGACAACCATCTGTCAATCATTTGGTTCATGACATTGACCTCAAGACTGACTGGTTAGTTCCAGTTGATGAACAATTGAAGCGTCTCGAGAGGGTGTGTAATCAGATGCATCATCATTTTACCGATTATGTCGAAGCCCAACAAAAACAACAACATCAACAACAACAAGAGATTCCTGATGTCCTGGAAAGTCCTCCAACAGATTTGTCTTCTCCCATATATCAAAATTTCAAAAATTTGTACCACAGATGGATGCCTATTATGGTATCTGTTGAAATTTATAATCTGCAGTACCAGGCTATTGTTGATCCAGTGCTTGAAATTTCAGTAATTGGTTTTGTTCCTCATGGTCGTCAACAGAGCAAATAAGATTTATTTTTCCATTTTCTGGAAAAGGCAAATCCATTATTTTGCCAACCGTGTAGTCGATGTTGAGGTGAGCGTTGGTAAAATTAACCAAATTCAACACCGTTTTGCTCTTGTTGAGAGTCTCGAAACAAGTGTAATACTCGGGCAAGATTTTGTTAGAAAAATTTTTTTCAAAATTTGTGGTCAGAGGCAGCAATTGATTGTAAGGGGTAGTGGTGATTGTCATTAGGACACTGATGTTACAAACTTTTATTATTTTGAAACGTTTGCACATAAGTTTGTCCCAGACGATGAACAATACTTTTTACCACCAACTGTTCATCGTCCACGGTTCGAGTGATTTTTGGTAAACATTTTCATACCTATACTCAATTTTGCCCAAGTATTATTACTTTTTTTTTTCTAAATTCAAATTTATTAATCAATCAGTTTTACAAGTTCGACATAAATATACGTCAAAATTAAGAACAGCCAATGTTAATTGTTTAAATTTCATCGTAAATACTCACCGCAATGTTGTTGTTTTAGTAGTTAGCCAATGTTATAATAATTAAGCCAATTTTTTTTTGTCAAGGCTGTTGTTATTTGAGTCAATATTTTTATTCTAGCCAATGTTTTAAGTTTAGCCAATGTTTTAAGTCGAGCCAATTTTTTTTTTGTCGAGGCTGTTTTTTTTTGAGTCAATATTTTTATTCTAGCCAATGTTTTAAGTCTATCCAATTTTTTTTTGTCAAGGCTGTTGTTATTTGAGTCAATATTTTTATTCTAGCCAATGTTATAATATATATCGATTATTCCTCAGCCAATTGTATTTATAGTATGTCTTTATCATAATTTTGTAAGCATTTGTTTTGTTTTTGTATGCTATAACCATTTCATTGTTTTGTTTGAATTGAATTATATTTTTAAATATTCTTGCAAATTGTAGTGAAGTACTTTTGAAATCCAACTATTGTCTCGTATAGTTCTAAAATCATGTTTTTTTATTTTGCTTCCTTCATAACCCATAAATGCAAAGTATGAATTTAGGATCAATGCAAATACAACAATTATTACACACAATTTACATATTTCAAAACAAACAGGTCAGCCACCAAGCAAACTTCAATTTGTTTCAAATCATAGGTAAAATCAAATTGAATTTAATAATAGTACCTTTGGGCTGTGGTATAATTAGGCTGTATATCACGCTGTGTGTCTGAATGAAATTGAATGAAAATGGCTTTACGATGGATCTACAAAATTACTTGGGGCTCATTTTGTATTGCAATCTGATTTCTGCCATCATTCGTAGCTCTTTTAAACTTATTATAATACAACAATCATTATTCCACTAATAATAGTAATTTAATAGTGATTATATCAATGAACCTTTTTTCAGAAAATTTCACAATGAAGCGAGTAAAAGTTGACGCGTCTATAAGCTTTTATGGAATGTATGGGACAAAGGTCTCCTCTTCTACATTTTACCGTCAACAACGACAATTACAGGAGCATATCAGTTCCGAGGTCTGTCATATGAATTAAAAAATTCTTTTTAAAAACAATCTTATCTATAATTTTGGGGATAGGTACCACCTATTAATATATTTTTTGTTTGTCATAATTTATACTGTTCCAGGATGAATTGGATTCAACTTCAGGCTCGCATAATAGTTACAGCCCAGCGTACATTAATAATTCAATCTCAGTAAATTCATTATCCCCCGGGCAGTCCCAACAAAATGACATTTCAGACAGTGTAGTTGTTGAGGATGTTGGAGAGGCTTCTGGATATGATGAGGATGTCACAGTGCACAGTGATGAATGTTCAGATCACTCGATGATAATGTTCTCCAGCAATTCATCATTGGATACAATTAATAAAGATATATTTGCAGAACCTGGTGTTAAAGTTGATCCACAAACACTAACAAAGAGGATCTGATTAATTGGGCTGTGAAAAATAGTATTTGCAAAAATGCATGTAACGAGTTGCTGAAAATTCTTCGAAATTTTAATACAGTTGAACTGAGAAAATTGCCAAAAGATTTTAGGACACTTTTAGACGACTATTTGCAATCTAGTTTCAGTGATATGGCAGAATATGGAATATTAGCATATTTTTCAATACAAACAATGGTCAATCATCCTGCTATTCAGTCAGAAATAATTGGTACATTAGGGTGTGATACAGAATTGATTGAGATGACGTTGCACATAGATGGTTTGCCATTATTTGCTAGTTCTTGTAACCATTTTTGGCCAGTTCTCGGAGGTATTAATGGTGTTATTTTCATTATAGCTATTCATTGTAGTCCAGATAAACCGGCAGACTCTGACAATTTACTGTCTGAAACTATTCTTGAAATTGAATACTTACAAAATTATGGTATCACCATTGGCAGGCGGACGTATAACTTTAAATTAACAATGTTTACTGCAGACATTCCTGCCAGGGCATATGCCCTCAAAATTAATGGGCACAGTGGTTACAGTTGTTGCCACAAATGTTGGGTGAAGGGAATACATGACAATAACATTTGTTTTCCTCAAACTGATGCTCCAAAACGTACCACAGAGGAATTTAGACAACACAAAGATGATCATTTTCAGAAAGGAATTAGTATTTTGCAGAGATTGCCAGAGTTTGATTTTGTAGCCAATGTACCAAACAACTATATGCATTCTGTCTGTTTAGGTGTCACCAAAAAATTAATGAATAAGTGGTTGACAGCAACATCTAGAAAGGATAAAACCACAAATATGTGCTTAGGTATTCATCCTCAAGATAAAATCCGTATAAATGCACATTTGGAAATGATTCGGTTACATTCGTACTGTCCAAGCGAGTTTGTTCGACAACCACGCTCGTTGGAATATATTTGTTATTATAAAGCAACCGAATTCAGGCAGTTACTGCTATACACAGGTCCAGTGGTATTCAAGTCTAGATGGAATGATAATCAGCGCAAACTGTTTCTAATATTGCACGTTGCGATGCGTTTGTTATGCTCTTCAGATACTTATAAGGATCCGTCTATTAAAAAAGAGTATCTTCAATATGTAGCCAAAGTTTTTAATTGTTTCATCAATAAATGTGTCGCTGTGTATGGCAACCGCTTCATCTTGTACAATGTCCACTCATTGTTGTATTTGGCTGATGATTGTGACAAATTTGGTCCTGTTGACAACTTTAGCTGTTTCCCTTTCGAATCGTTTCTCGGCCAACTGAAAAACTTTATTCACACTGGTAACTTTCCACTGCAGCAAGCTATTAATCGTTATTCAGAGGTACTTTTGGCACGTAAATTTTCATACCTTTCCAAAATTAAATCACACTGTAAACCAGTTCTACATATACGTAAGTGCAAATATGCCAATGGAGACGAATTATACCAACAACTTCGCATAAAAAACATGTTGTTCAGAACTGACCGAATTGGGGACTGTTTTTGTAAAATAGGCAATAAACGTTTCATGCAAATAGAGAAGATCATCAAGAAATGTGACACTGAGGATGCCACCATAACAGGTATTTTGTTTTCCACTGGTGACAATATGTTTATTTTGCTTAATGTGTATATCAACTTTTTTAATGTAGCAACCTTTTTTATGGCCTATTAATGCAGTGTGAAATGCACAAGTAAAGTCATACATAAATTTAAACTACCCTATATTTTGAATAATTGTTGAAAAGTATTCCCTGACCATGTACAATAATATATTATATCTATACAAAAAGTTGCCCCTGTTTTTCCATTTGATGAATTATATAAATTGATTAACTTAATTCGCAATATAGTATTCACAAATATTTTGTTGGCAGGGAGACTATACACATCATGCAAGCCTCTTTTCAGCTATCCTTTATCCTCTGTGGATATAGGAACTGTGGTTGTTACAGGTCTCAACATACAAGAATTATACCTGCTCCATTGCTGCAATTTCTAAAAAATGTTACGCCATGCCTAAAAATGAAAAAAATGAAGAAATTGTTTTAACAGAATTGCTACATTTAGTTGACGCATGATTTTTTCAACCACATTGGCCTTTTTTAGGTAAATATGTTGGTATTTTTTAGAATTTTGAAGTTGGCTTTAACCAATATATTATAGAAACCATACATAAATAAATTATTTTTACAGATGTCACTGGTGATTTGCATCAAGTCTTCGCACACCTTCCTAAAATTATTGTTTTCCACATCCACAAATAGAAACCATATTATAATTATCACATGTTTTAAATCAAGATATTTACTATTCACAAAACTGAAAACAAATCAGTTAATCAATATATTATAGAACAATGTACTCAATTACTTCAAAAGTAAACACACAATATTTTTAAAACTATTAAAAATTTATTTATTGCCAATAATTTTTAAAATTATTATGAATTATAAACATTTCAAGGATTAGCACATTAATAAAAAATACAAATTAAAAATAAACATACTAAAAAATACATCTTTGTCTTAGATACGCATTCTTTAAATTTTAACCATTAGGTTTTCAATCCAAGTAGCTCTTCAAAAGCCAAAGTTTATTAAGATGCCAAAGTTAATTAATATAAATTGATAAATATAAACACATATAATTTTATCGTAATTTTGAAAAAATTTCCACATTATAATATATATGTAAATTTCAAACAGGATATCAAACCTGATTTTGTTACGAGCCATCAGTTTATGGCACACCTTCACAATTGACATATCTAAACAATATCACATATATCAATGTGCAATGGGCATGGTTATTTGATATCTTAACCAATGTTGCCAATATTATATAATGAGCCATTGTTTTTATTTGAGCCAATGTTTTAATTCGAGGCCATGTTGAATAATGGGGGTTTCTCTTTGGATCACCAGTTATTTATTGTAGATCTCTACAGTTCTTCGAATGAATTTGCTTGCCTGCTGTCCATGATAATATAGGCATGGCTATTTTATTTCACTGCAGCAGGACAATTAGCAGCAATTTAAACACCTTAGTCAATATATCAATTGGTATATATATATGTATACATATACACAACAAAACAATGTATAATAGTATACTAAATTATACACTTCAATATATATCAGCTGTAATAGACTACATCTGCAATAACCACCTTCCACGAACTCTACATATGTATTTGGTGCATATCAGTTAATGCGTTATACATTCATTTTATAGGTTTCAATTTTTTTATTAATTACAGTCCAATACGAATAATACGGTCACTTCAATAACCTTATTATATATCACAATGGACAATCAAAATGACCAACGCAATTATGATTCCTGCTTAAGTGGATATAAACCAAAGAAGGAATTTGTAATACTTGATGAGACCCTCGCCCCGCATATCATTTTCATTGTTAGATTAGGATGGATAAGCTTGTCAAGGGGTGCAGTAAGATTCCCAACAACGGCCACCAATGACAGATTAAATTCGCTTATATCAAATCAGTCAAAAGCAGATAAAAATTGGACAATGTATAAAATCCGAAAAATTTACGCTGAAAGTGGTACATTTTGACAAATATAATTATTCATTATAATATAACTTAAAAAAAACAATGTAAATTCATTTTTAATTTTGTATTTTATATTTTCATTGGATTTGCAGACACTTACAGGGAGGCTAAAAACAAACTGAAGGCATTGGAACAGTGTACAAGCACTGATAGTGCTGTGACCCCAACAAAAAACAAAAAACTGGCAAGCACCACTAGGGTATTACATTTCCAGGATGATTTAGACCTTAAAAGACCGGCATCTACGAGAGGTGCAAAAATGGTAGGGGAGGTCAGTCACCATAGTCAACCACACTGCAGTACCACACAATTAGCAGATGTGAGACAAAAATTGACTATAAGTCAGCCATTAGTTATGAGCCAAATGTTTGCCAAACCTAATGAGAAACATAAGAGCCAAAAACGATGATCCAATTCTCCACCAACACCACCGATGAAATCAGTAAGTTCCGAAAAATCAAATAAAAGACATTCACGATCAAAACATAGGCACACTAGGGACAGACAAAATAAGTCACCAAACTCGTCAAGGGAATCATCATCATCATCATCATCACTAGCGTCCGATAACTCTTTCAAGCTTCTTTCACCACGAACAATAAGAAAAAATAACTACACCCTGGCAAAAAAAATTGAACATACACATAATCATTCATCACTTACCACAGTATCGTCTGTCATTTGTTCTGTACAAAAGACACCTTACAGTATTCATGGTTCACCCTGATCTGCGCCATCTTGCAGCAGTACATCTAAAACAAATGGTCAAAACAGCAGAGATGTACTGTCTCGACATGTGAGGACTCCAAACCATTCTGTACAAAAAAATAGTAGTCCTGCACATTATAATGTTGTCCAAAAACAAATTCAATCCGTTCCTAATACTGACATCCTCTCCTCAAACAACATGGCAACTATTCTTCAACATATTCGAAACATGAAGAAGGAAATGTTAATGCGACTAGATTCACTAGGTACGTGTCAATATCCTAATAATAGATATAATGCTATTTTTGTATGTATACATAATATCTAATATGTAATTAAATGTTTGATTGAAAGTATACACCCACTTAAAACAGGAAGGCAATCTCCTGAATGAAACAGTATTAAACTATCTTTGTGCCATATTGAAAATAAGTTAACAAGAAAATACAAATAAGTTCTGATATATAAAAAACAAAAATTAATAAGGAAACCTACATTTTTATAATTGCCAGCAGGATTAATGTAATAATAAAATTAAATCCATCAAATATGTAAGGTTTGTGTACTTCAATCAAACAAACTTATATGTACTCTATAAACACATATACATATACAGTAACAATTAACGGTAATAAAAGTATTATACTCTTATGTGAAATATATAGATTCCAAGATGAAAACACTTTCAAGAAGGGTGAAAAGAAAAGAAGAAACTGTTGTAAAAACAAAATGTATTCAGGATCCATTAGAGGAATTTCGGGCACTTTTAAAAATAGGAAATGAAGAAAATATGACGAAAATGGAAGCATATTTACATAAGTCGCAAAATAATATTGACAACTTGGTAACTTTTTTTAAACATTAATACAATTGACAGCACAAAAATATTCATGTTTTACTTTTCAATAATTTTACGCGTCTTGTTTTTAGAAATGTTTTGTAGATACGTTTTGTATACATTCGCGAGATGCCCATAATGTATTTAAAAGTGTAATGAATAGTGTATTTGACAAATGCATGTACGAACACTATACATGGTATGGCAGTTGTTCAGAAGGAAATAATAAATTATCGATGCGCGATTCAAAACTTGTAGAGATTATAACAGGTAGGTTATATGTATGTTTTACATATATATAGAGAGAGAGAAAGAGAGAGAGATACACATCTATACATATATATCTACATAATACAGACAATTAATTATTACATTTTCTTTCATATGTTCAACAGCACAAATTAAATTAAACTGTGCCAGAGACAAAAGAGAGACCTTCGAATTTAATATGTGGGGACAGAGGTGGTTAAAAAATGCAAGAGATACCATCACAAAAGGACAAGGTTTGCTATGTATATATACACTTATATAAATAATATATTATTCCATCATCGCATAATTGTTTGCTTCACTTTTATAAAATGCTTATGCAGGGTTAATATTACGTGTAAACAATAGAATTTACTGGGATGAGCCATACTGTTAATTTACATATGTAATTCCAAAAATAATTTTCAGTTATACATATAAAATTAAAACACACCCTTAGGGAATATCACAAAATGGTCTCAAATAAATTTGGATATAATGTAAAAAGACTCCACTGTGATCGTGGCACAGAATACACAAATACAACCTTCCAGTCATATTGTGCTGAGAAGGGAATAATTTTTGAACCTACAGTTGGTGGCTGTCCCCAGCAGAATGGGAAGGCTGAGAGGATGAACAGGACACTTTGTGAGAGGACAAGAACAATGTTATTCGAGAGTTGTCTTGACAAGATCTATTGGTCAGAAGCCATATTGTGCTCTGTCTATATAGTGAATAGATGTCCGACAAATAAAGACTTTGTCCCCTTTGAGAGGTGGTTTAATGAAGAATATGACTACACAAAATTAAAGACGTTTGGATGCGACGCATATATGTTGTCATTCAAACATGATTCCAATAAATTTAAAAACAAAAGTGAGAAATTAGTTATGGTAGGGTATTGACCCTGTGGATATAGATTATTAGACACAAATACAAAAGAAATACGTTTGTCACGAGATGTTGAGTTTTTCGAAAATAAAATAGGAAATAATAGTAATAAGTACACAAAAGATGATAATATTTTTAATGAGATTACAGAGTCTAACTTGGAGAATATAGAAGTAGACGGGGATTTAAATTTAGATTGTTTACTACAGGAGGCGACTGATCGTGATGGCATTGCAAATTGTATATATGTTGCTGAGGATGGCATCCCTTTGGCGTTTGAGGAGGCGATAGCTGCACCTGACCGTATGATGTGGAAAGAAGCTATTTCAGATGAAATTAAAGCTCTGGATTCCAATCAGACTTGGCAGGTGACCAAATGTCCAAAGGGCACCCCCACCATCACATGTCGCTGGATTTTAATAACAAAATATGATAATAATAATAAAGTCCTGTATAAGGCCAGACTAGTTGCCAGAGGGTGTCAGCAGAAGAAAGGATATAACTTTGATGAAGTTTATGCGCCAGTGGCGAAACTTTCAACTGTTAGGACACTGTTGGCAGTTAGTAATAAATTAAAATTTTATATTGAACAGATAGACATATGTAGTGCCTTTCTAAATGGTATTCTGTCGTAAGATGTATATCTTGAGATACCAGAAGGTATAGAAACACAAATAAATAAACACAATAATGTATTAAAGTTAAATAGGTCGATTTATGGTTTGAAGCAGTCGCCTAAGGTGTGGAACAGATTGTTCAACAAATTTCTTGTCTCTCTTGGTTTTGTGCAAAGTAAGGCTGATGACTGCTTATATATTTTCACAAATAAAAATAATGACTCTATAGTATATTTACTCACATACGTCGATGACGTTATAATAAGTTCGAATAATCAAACACTAATCACATATTTTAAAAGGGAAATTAATAAAAGATTTAAATGTAAAGACCTGGGAAAAATTAATAAATACCTAGGATTAAACATTAATCACAATCGTGACAAAAGCATCTTGGAAACTGAGCAGAGAGGTCTTATTGAGACTGTTGCTAAGCGTTTTGGTGTTGAAAATTGTGCACCTACCTACACACCTATTGACCCCAAACTCCAATTGGACAGGGATCTCAATGCGTGTGATAGTGTGTTGAATAACGACTACCAGCAGCTCTTGGGATGTCTGATGTACCTAATGCTAGGGTCACAGCCTGATATTTGCTTTGCAATATCGTATTTTAGCCAATTTTCCAGTCATGCTACTGATGAACATTTTAGGTATTTACTACGGGTTCTTAAATATTTAGTAACCACAAAAGATAAGAAACTAACATTCACAAACGAACATGATAATAATAACAATATTATAGAAACATATTCTGATGCCGATTGGGGTACTTGTGTGACTACAAGACGGTCAATCTCTGGATATTGTGTCTTTGTCTATGGCTCGCTGGTGTCCTGGTCCAGCAAAAAGCAGCCAACTGTAGCGTTGTCTAGCACTGAGAGTGAGCTCATCGCCATATGCGACGCCACTACTGAATCCATTTGGTTTAAATATTTGTTAACTGATTTTTGCATTCAAGTTAAAGACAAGGCCACGATTTATGAGGATAATCAGAGTTGCTTGGCACTCCTGCATTCGGGTAAATGGAATACTTGCAGGTCTAAGCATGTAGACGTAAAGTACTGTTTTGTATGTGATCATGTAAATGTAGACTTTAAATATTCGTATGTACCAACTTTGCGACAGTTGGGTGACGTTTTCATGAAGGGCTGCCCAAGGCCTAAATTTGTCATGTTTTGTGAGATATTAAAATTGTTGTAACTTTTTGTATACGTTTACTACCATTTATGTTAATATTTTTTCACGTTGTAATTTTTGTTGTTGTTGACTTTTGTCATTTTTGTGTAATGACCAATCTATTATTTTATGTCGTTAATTTAGTAATTTGTTTTATATTGACAATTCGTATAATTATAATTTGAGAAGGCGTGTGAGAATGATAGTAAATTATATTATACGTTAGCTTATTATTCTCACATATCATATGTTGTGGTAACACTGTTTTTAGTATTATTTGTAATATGTGATTTTATGTTTGAAACCCAACTGTGATAATATATTTTGTGTGCCTCTTGTCGCTCATCAAACGTTGATGAATTAACATCTCCACCATTTTTATGTGGAAATAAAAGTTTGTGAAAGTGAATATTTGTTGTATTATTTATGTGTTCGTAATATGTGTGTTTGATCTTCTTTCAATGTCATCGTTCAACTAAAGTCTTTCGTCGTCATTTTTGTCTGGCTGGACCAGTTGATAATTCCTATTTCTTCACAAGCTTAATGGACTGTTAGAATTGATAAAATCTTGAAGGTAAACAATGCAGGCGTTATTTTTTGAAAAAGGTACTTTGTGTGAAAACTGAATTTTTATTGAGTTATATTTTTGTGACTCCTAACAATATAAGCAGATACTAGTGAAATATTAGAATGCTGTACCAATTTATTGTCTGAAATTAATGAGTGAAACGTTCGAATAATGATTCAAATTAATCGATGAACTCTTCAGAATGTGAAAATGTAAGTTCTAATTCTACAAAATTGTTGATGAATCGCACTCGCTTTAAAGCAGCGAGAAAAAAATTCACGTACCTTTAAGTACCTACTTACTTGAAAATTGATATTTTCAGCATCATTATAGATTTATAGATGAGTATTCTTCTCAGGAGTAAAAACAGTTTTGTACGTTTAAGTTTCAATTTTTTTTTATTCTATATTAGTCTTAATCTAGATTTTTAGGTATTCACATGAATCGATGCATCTGAGAAAATCTTTGTTATTAATAGTTTGGTGGTCGAGCATTAGACTGAGCTCCCAAAATTTAAGAAACGTTTTCCATATTTTCAAATATGTATATCATTTTTCCCTTTGAATGTGAATGAGCATTAGAACATGTTTATAATATTATCCTGAAACAAATGTGTTAAATTCATTGACAATTGTTTTTTGAATAGCAAGTTTGATTCTGATTGTTTACAATTTCCTTAATCATTTTGGAATTGAATTTATGAATTCCCCTAACTTTACTCTGAAAAATAATACAAAAGAAACCGGGCATTTGGTAGAAAATTTATGCAATAACTCCTTGGAAAATTTATCCAAACCCAAAACACTTTACTTACGTAGGTTCTGAATCATTATACAATCTTTGACAAAAATATGTACCCACAAATTGAGAGTGTGAGTAAACTTGTAAGTAAAACTTGAGAGAAGGATATTCTTTTAAATTTCACTACGTGTTTGTACTTTCACTTATCACCAAAGGTCATTTTTTGTAAAAAGAACGCCTGATAACAGTGCCTTCAACTGTGTTCCATTTAACCCTATGTATTTCTTTTCAGTTCTAGCAGTCCATTAAGCTATATAGTCAAAGGGGTTGAGGGTCCAGACAATAAATGCCCCTCACTGGCGTACGAAGTACCCCAGACTCTACACTCCAACCAATCAGAATCGAAAATCAGTGTAAAAGTGAGGTACTTCGTACGCCAGTGTTTAAAAACAAATGCACGCAGCGAGATTTTCCTCCAATCAGATATTTAGATGGAAGTACACGTGTGTATAGACGCGCTTTCTATAGGTTAGATACGGAAACTGCCAAGGGGGTTGTCTCCATCATATACATATCCTTGAAGGATGTGATAACACCTGATAACATCCCACAAAGGAGCAACCGAGCAAAGGATATTACAAGATTATTTTACAAGATTTTGATTTTAACCAGACTTTTAACCTCTTTGTCCTAGAGGATCTAGAGCAAGCGTGTGATGAAAAGAATTGATTTAGGCATCTGTATCAGTATATATACTTATTTATCTATGATAGGCACGGCAGCTTGTGTAAATTATTAATTGAAGTGTGAAAAATTTTCCTTCCATATGCTGATTTCGGTCTGATATTTAAGGGTTATTTTTTTTCTCTTCAACCTTAGGGCTTAGTCGTACGTTACGTTACACGCGTAGTGGTTATTTTCATTCACTTTCGAAATTTTAAAATGTCGAAAGTTTTACGAATTATTTCGTGTAATATTGGAGTGCCGGTGAAATTTCAAAAAAATGTCAGAAATTTAAGTTACGTTTGTATAAAATATGGAAAACAAGTTCTTAATAATAGGAAGTAAGTGACTTCTAAACCACCTTCATAAGATAAACCTTCATTACTGGACAGAATTGACCTATGTTCATTATAGTTATTTACTTCCATCTCATATTTACAGCTTCAGTCCTGAGAATGTCAGTATTCATTCACGGAATTTGTTACCTATCTATTCACTAAACAAGCGATTCTACTCGGATGATTTACCTAGTCATAAAAAAGTGCTACTACCAGCCTTATCTCCTACAATGGATTTGGGCACGATTGTTAGCTGGGCAAAGAAAGAAGGTGTGTTTATCGGTTGTACTTCATTCGTTAAGTTTTTCTCTCTTTCCTTCTTTCTCATAATGTTCTTACACATCGCCATATCCTAGGTGATAAACTCAATGAAGGTGATTTGTTGGCTGAAATTGAAACGGACAAAGCAACCATGGGGTTTGAGACGCCAGATGAAGGCTATTTGGCTAAAATCCTAGTATCTGCAGGTACTCGAGATGTTCCTATTGGAAAAGTAAGTGAATCTCATCTGATTTTTGCTGAAGTGCGATGGTGTTTGATTTGCAAACATTAAAACAAATTCATGGTTTTTGCTTCTAGTTAGTTTGTATTATCGTTGAAGAAGAGAAAGATGTGGTAGCATTTAAAAGTTTCGTCGATGATTCGCCGTCGTTGAAAGCGTCTCCAGCACCTACTCCTACTCCAGTGGCTCCATCTGCACCCCCACCACCGTCTTCGCAACCAAAACCACAGCCAACACCATCTCAAACACCTCTTCCTTCATTTCCTAAAAGTTCAGAACGACTCTTCGCTAGTCCATTTGCAAAACGCTTAGCCGCTGAGCAAGGTTTAGATTTGAAGGTGAATTTTAATTTGTTATATTGAGTAGCTTCTAATCAATTAGTAGTTTCTCTATCCGCAATTCGTTGTTTGCGCACAGTCCATTGATGTTGGCTCTGGATTATTTGGTTCGATCAAAGCAAAAGATTTAAGTAAAGCAAAACGAGGAGTTGTTGAAGCAGCGAAGGCAGTCGTAGGAGATGGCTATGAAGATCGTCCGATATCGTCAGTGACAAACGATGTCGCGAGAGTAGTATTACAATCAAAACAAGTACGATTTTTCAAGTATCAGTTTTCAACCCTTCATGTCTTTATATCGATTTTATTGAGAGATTTGTTATAAAAATATCTATTTGTCATGAAGTAACTTATTGAAAAATAACCATAATTGCATAATTTTAGAGGATGGTTGCTTTCAGTTACTTCATGGTATTCGAGTACAGGGACTCAATTATTAAAAACAAAAATCTCTTAGAAACCTCGGACAGGCCACTTGACTCCTTAAAATTTTCTTAAAACAGAACTGAGTTGTGGATTATTCAGTGGCCTGCGATGTTTGCGCCGCATACTCAGTCATTTTCCTTTTAAAAAATGTAAGCAAGCTCAATTTTCTTTAATACTAAGTATCCAGTGTATGTTTGTAGTTGAGAATTGTGAGAAAATGAATATATACAAACAAAAATACTTGTATGAACATACCTAAAAGAGTGTTTTACACTAATACTATCATACAAGGTGTGCAACCTTTTTCTAGGTTTGCGGTGAAAGGAAAATAATATGGGACGTATGGAGGGAGAGCTATCCGATTACTGTATTTTAGTTCGAAATTGATGGAAAATAAACGCATTATTCAGAAAAATTATTCAGTTCATGATATTCTCCTAATTTGTGCTGTGGCCTAGCCAAGATTTTCTTAAAGGGGGGAATTTGATGAGAAAAAATTACTCAAACCTTCCCCTTATCCCTATCACCGAATTTGAAGAACATTTCTCTTTTTTTTTGGAGGGGGACCACTGGCGAACTCTAGTGAACCATCTAAGAGGACCAAAAATTTTAATTAAAAAATGTCGACCATTACCTTCCAAGCCAGGGCCATAATTATGCAGAATTCTTTTCAAATGAGAGGGGAATAATTAATAAATTGAAACATTTTTCTGCGTATTTTGGGATATGGAAAATAAAAACACCATATTCGAAATTAGCCCCCCAAAAAACATACCGAGTGACGTATTACACAATAAAATACATGGATTCAAAATTTGATCCCCTTTTGAAGCCACTGAGGTCAAGGAATGTGTCAAATGAAAAAAATAATGCAAATTCGATATCAGTGCTTCAGAAAAATATACCCATTATTTGAATTCAAAATTTTGCCGCTTTTGAAGCCCCTGGGGGTCCAGGAATCAGTCAAATGAAAAAATTAATGACAAATTTGAAATCAGTAAAAATAGGGGACTGTAGCACCTCTATCCTGTTAGAATAACTAAAAACATGGAGATAAAAACCAAGCAGCTAGGACGCAATCCAGTTATGCTTATAAAGTGTAAATTATGTTCCTAAATGATGTTAAATAAAAGAGTGAAAATTTGGAGGAGGATTTTTCCCTTATTCCCTCCTTGGCTATGCCACTGGATTTTTGGTCTATTATTTGGTAATTTTCTTTCAAAATTCTGACCTGTCAGCATGAATTAAATGAAAAATTACACCATTTACGTTGAATTTCCAAGATTATTCAACTTTCTTTTCCTATTTCAGTTCCAGCTGAAAAAATCTAGCGCAGCAATACTAGGCTAGAAAACCAAGTATGTTAATTTTCATCAATAATTCAAAAAACGAATTCGAAACTTCCAAATAGTTGTAAAAATTTCAAAAAATTATCCATATTTATCGATATCTGACAAATATATCATTTATCAATATTCTATTGCTGGTTTCAGGCAGGGATTGAGAAATCCTACCTTTTTTCATTATGTTTCCATTAATTAAGTTTCTGAAACCTAATGTAATGTTAGTTTTTTTTGTTTCTGTTTCCATCGTTTTAGTTTCCATTTCTATTACATTTTCTGGTTTTATCAAAATTTTTTATTCAGTTTTATTTTTGTGTTCTGTTTCCATATTTTTTTTTTTTTTTTTAAATTTTCCCGTATTTAAAATTTTTAAAATCGTGTTCAAATATCGATATATCAATATTTTTCTGGTATTTTTCCAGAAATATCGATGTTTTTTTTCAATGTTTCCCAAAAAATATCGATATTTTTTCTAAATTTTATCTCCCAGATCTAAAATTTAAACAGAAACAATTCGTCATTCTGTCTCAGTTATTGGTCTTGAGAGTATTTGGTGAATTGTTTCCAATTCTGTTTTCATTTTGAATTTTGGTATTCCCCTTCATTTTGGTTTTAAGTTCAACAAAATATGGTTTCTATTTCTAAAAAATTTGGTTACCACTTTGGTTTCTCGATTCCTGGTTTCAGGTAAAAGAATCACGAAAAACTATCAATAGTGGTCGATATCGTTAACAAAAATATTGATCTATCGATGTTTTATTGCTAAAAACCAATTTGCTTGGAATTTTTTGTTTTCCAGTTTGTCCAAAACTACTGAACAGATAGACACCAAACTTCTTTCTAACCTGCTCTTATATGAGAATTATTTCTCATGAAAATTTCAGGCCTATTTTTTTGAAGTTTTCTTGAAATTGTGAACACAAAATTTTTTACTGCAGTTTTTTGATTTTGTTGTGGATCGGCAAGATATTACTTCCAGTACCGCCATTTCTGTTTTTATTCTGGCTATAAAATACTCACTTTTGCATCGATAGTCGCGAAATTTGGAATAAATATTTATCATAATTTATTGTAGTACGCTACCAATTTTGGGGTGGATCAGACGGATGGTACTTACGGTACTTATATTGATCATAAATGTGCAATTTTGCAACCATATGTACGAAATTTGAAACAAATATTTATTATAATTTATTGTAGCATGCTACTAATTTTTGTGCGAATCGACCGGGTGGTACTTCCAGTAAAAGTTTTTTTCCTCCTTTTTTTTTTAATTTGCTTAACTTTTATTTTTACAAAAATTATCCACATCTTCATGTTATCTTTATCTTTTTTTGTTTTATAACTTTATTGTATTTCTTTGATTTTATTTGAAATTGTACGATTACGTCCCATACTTTATCATCTTAATTAATTTATTTTTCAAGAAATAATGCTTTTATATTTCACATTGTCTTATATGTTGTCAGCAGCTAATAAATTTCATACAATCATAACATACCATTTACAGATACTTAATAGACAATTAATGTGACCGTCAAAATTCTTAATTCTTTTTTCTTGAAAACCCACTTTTTCTAGCTAGGCTTGCTGCGTTTGAGTTTTTATCACAATCCTCAGTCCATATAGTTGTGTACAGCAGTGAACTTAATATAATATACTGGAATGCTCGCAGCCGGCGATACAACGAAATGGTGCGTTAAAAAGAGAGCAATAAAAAGGTGGCAAAAAAAATGTTTTTATTCTCTCTCTTACTCATGTCGTTAATGTAGTATAGAAATGGAATAGGAGCGGATATTTTTATTTATTTTTTTGTTTGATGGAGTGGAAAAATGGAAAAACGGGTGAAGTATTTTTTATAGGAAATTTAATGGAGAATAAAATAGTATAAATTATTTTCTTGTTAGAAACACTGACAGTTGAGAAAATTTCAGATAAATATGACCTATTATGAGAATGAAGTATAATAATTCACATATTTATTTATTCATCTCATGTTTGAGCTGATAATTATGAATATTTTTACATTTGTCGAATGTATTTTTGGGATATTTTCCGCACATTTTCAAATTTATTGGCGTCCACTTGAGTATAAAGTTGATACTGTTAATCTCATAGTTAAGACTACATGAGTTTTGTACAATTTTTTATGTGGTAGTACATCGTATCAAGAAGAAGTAGAAAACTTGTCTTAGGCAATTTTCAACCATCAGCCTCTCAATTAACATCACTAATTGTAAAAGATCGAATCTGTAGGTACCTACAGTAAAAACTGCCTAAACATTTTCTAACCTTTATAATGTCTAAAAAGATAGTACACTACATACAAACTTTAAATTATGCAAGGAAGCCTAGGTACATATGGTAGTATTATTTCTTTTCATTGCTTACGTAAATCAGTTTTAATGCAGAAATGTCTTGAAGTAGGTATAGTACCTAATTACTTTTCTGTATACAATCTAGCTCAAACCTGGGTTTTTTTCGTCATTTATTTATTTTAATGCATGTCTACATCACATTCAAGTTGAAATTGAGACTGTGAAAGAGAAAAAAAAAACTTAGTGAGAAAAACTTCTTTATCTTAGTTCTCTTTTTCTATATATCTTTTGAAGCCGATCATGATATTTAATATTTGCATAAAATAAATAACACACGTCTAAATTAGAGTAAAAGCCCATTCAAGCTCCTTCAAAATGCACCTTTGAAAATAAAATAAAATAAAATAAAAAACATATCAATAAGGTTAAAGTAATTTTTATTTTATTAACTACCTATGGATTTACTTCTTTAAGTAGGTACCTACTTAGACTGTAAAATAAAATATTACAATGCAAGATTTAAGTTTTATATTACCTATTTTCTCATTTAAAATTAAAACGTAGACCAACTAATTAGTTCTAACCTGATGGTCTTAAATATCAGTAGTGAAATTAATTCATGATTAGCAATAATTACAAATCAGTGTTCTTGGTAAAAATTCTTAAAGAAATTCGGAGAAATACTAAAAAAGAAGTAATTTTATGAAGAGCTGATATGTTTGTTTACATTTTTCTGCCACCCCATTATTTCTGTCTCTTTCTAACACACCGTTTCATTACGATAGTACGTGTTGTTATGGGCTGTGAGCATTCCAGTATATTATATTGAGCTCACTGTTGTACAGTCAAAGGTTCATGCTAAGAAGTGCTTGACGTCAGAATCACAAATAGTTGTGACGGTTAGTTGGGGACAAAGGAAAAGGTATCCATGCACATTGTTATACAATGATAAGCATCATTTTGTGGAGTAAACAAACATCGTTTTTCGAGTAGACAGGTGTGGATGTGGTTTCTGACGTCACGCATTTCTTAGTGTGAATGGAGTATAGTCATAATAGAGAACTATAATCTGATCAAAGCCTGAAGCCTTAGCTGTACCCACTAACCAATTCTGCACAGAGGGTTAAAGTCTTTTATTGAAACAATGTGTTTTGTGATTTGTGTAGACTATCCCACATTACTATCTCACCGTAGATCTAAGTATGGACGAAATTTTAAAATTAAGAAAAAAAATGAACGCATCATTAGAAAAAGAAGGAATAAAACTGACCATCAACGATTTCATCATCAAAGCTACCGCTCTAGCATCTCTTAAAGTACCTGAAGCTAATTCAGCATGGATGGATACATTTATTCGGCAGTAAGTTTAAAGAAACTGCTCTGTTGACGAATTTCGTTAATTATCGAAAACTTTCAATTATTTTAGATACAATGCAGTTGATATAAGAGTGCCTATTAATACTCGAAAAGGATTAATCACACCGGTTGTGTTTGACGCAGACAAGAAAGGTCTCGTACAAATCAATAAGGCTATTGAAAACTTGGTAGCAAAAGCCAATGAGGACGCGTTGCATTCCTTTGAACAAGAAGTGAATAATCCCATCTTGTAACTTTGCAAAATATTTTTTTATGGAGTAATTATATTTCGTAAATCATTGTGCAGGGTGGAACCATATCTGTGTCGAATTTGGGAATGTTCAATATTAAGAGTCTGTCTTCGATTATTTTTCCGCCTCAAGCCTGTGTTTTAGGAATCGGATCTATCCAAAAACGATTGGTTCCTGACGCATTCAATGGGTAAATAGAGATTAATAATTCGGTAATGTATACTAAATATCTCTTTACTGACGCTTTCATTCTCTATTTTCAGAACGATAATTTCAGAAATCGCTCAGTTTACGTTAAGTTGCGATCATAGAGTGGTGGATGGTGCTGTGGGTGCCCAGTGGTTGATTGCTTTTAGAAAATTAATTGAAGAACCTCATAATATGCTTCTTTAAAATATTTCGTTTGATGTTCGTAATTTCAATATGAAAATTTTTGGTTTTCAATTCATCGCGTTTGATTTTTAAACGATGAAATTTGTACGTTTTGGAATATACTTTGGGTTTTAGTTTTCCCAGAAGTTTAGTATCATAGATTGGCTCGTTAGGGTCGCATTTTCAATTGACTGAAAGTTCGTTAACTTCGGTCGAAAAAACCGTGAAAAATGAACGAAGCATTCCGCAAATGTGCAAATACATTTAGGCGATTTTTTTCTTATTTGTTTCCTGGTAACCGTTACATTGGCGTTGAAAAAGATAATCTCCTATTTTTCACAAAATTATGAAATTCCCGATAATTGTTGTACAAAATAATTTTAATTTATTTCCCAGTATGATGATGATTGATGTTACCAAAATATATTGTTAATTTATTTGTAAATAATTTTTTTCTTGTCAATGTGGTATCTTAATCATGTTAGTAATTGGGAAATTTTTCATTTTTCTGTGTTGAATTAATTTTATTTGGAGCTATTTACCGACGAAAACAAGGTAAACTATACAGGTAGTCACTAGCGTGCGCTAACCTCCAGAGTCGTGGATGCCTGAGAAAGTGTGAAAATTTCTTTTACACCCTTACAATTTTTTTCTAATTTGATTTTTACTCCCTTGACCTTCCCCTAATTTTTGTCCCCTCAACTTTTTAGAATCTTAATTATTGTTGTAGGTAGATTTCGTAGAATCTTACTACATAATATAAATACATATAATAAAATATAACGAAATTTGTCAACTATCTGGAGGGCACATTTCTTTAAGAATTAAGACAAAATTTAGCTTTCCATATCACCGTAAAATTCGAAGATGAGTGGAATCCGCCCATCAGTAGTTTCAAAATGAAGGTTGTTTGAATTTAAAATTGGTAAAAAATGGGGGCAGATGTATTTCTTTATGGATCGGAGCAAAATTTGGTGTGTGGGTTCTTCGGGTCATATCTCAGTCAAGTTCGAAGATGAGTAGAATCCGCCCAATAGTTTCAAAATCAGTTCAAGTGTCCTAGTAATGATACAGTATGCTACGTAATACCACAGTCATAATCTCGTCTCTGTTTTCTAGTCTCATTACGTATTATGATTATGAATAAAATTTTATTTAATGTTTTATTCACGTTTTTGCCTCTATTATTAATATAATTTTTTTTTCGCTTATTTTCTATGATGATATAACTGCGTTTCTCCTATAACAAGCAGCCCGGCCATTAACTTATTTTTAAGGGTATGTAGACGAATGTCAATGTAAAATTTTATTGCTAGGGTAGTGAGTGCGTAACATTTTGAAGGCCCACCTATTCTCACACACAACTTTCACTCGTTTTAGGTGGAGGGCGCAAATTTTTAATTACCCATAGCACGTAAAACACAAGAGGGTTCTGCGTCTGCTTTCAAGGTGAAATCAGCATGTTAGCTTTCCTCAATATTGAAAACAGCCTGTGGTGAATGGTGATACATTCATGGTCAAAATATTCCAAGGAGGTACATTGAACTCACGCAGAGAATAATTTAGTTACGTAACACTCCTCTATGTCATTGCTCGTACGTTCGTCGATGATTTATTAACGTAAATTTTTCACAAGATAATTTAAAAATGATCCTACAGTGCACATTGCGACTTAGCCAGTCTATAGTCAAGTCATAGTTCAATTAAACTTGTATTTCGGACTGATACTGGTTTTTGTCCAATTCTAACAAATTTTTCTCCTCTGTAGTGCAGCGACAATATTTGATGTGTAAAATGACAAATATTGATGACATTTGAGAGTTCTGGATACGTCATTACTAAATTTAAATGTAATCTCAGATAAAATAAAAATCAGAAATGATGATTGAATAGGTATAAGGAAACATAAAACATTAATTATTAATTTCATTGAATGACATCTTTACAATTTTACGTTCGAAGAATCGATTCGTGAACTGATCAATCGGACTGCTGATCGAAAGAGATTAGAAAAATGGGACCACTGCTTGACTCATGTCGTGGAATACACGTGAATATTTATTTACCAAAATGAAGAAAAACGTTCTTACTCCTTATCACCAGTTTCTGATAATAAGAAACATGTTACGCCCGAAACTGGAAGTCTGTATACGTGTACATTTCTTCATGTTACACCATTCATCAACAGTTCGACTCCGGTTCGTGGCAGCATCAAAATGCGTTCAAGTTAAGTATACTGTTAATGCTTAATTTCTTCCTTGGTTCAGTTACTTCAGTTTCGTGATCTAATATGCATCTTAAAGTTGTTGCAATTTCCGTTTTGAACTATCAGCAAGAAGAAGAATGTAACAACTGCTGACGAAAGTTTCGACCAGTATGGTGGATAAGAAGTTTAAAAAAGAAATCATTTCCATATTAATCATATGTGTATTATGGTATTTTGCTAGTTCGGGTAATAATGTGGTCACTAAAAAATTACTCACACAATTTCCGTACCCCATGACCGTTACCATGGTTCAACTATTATCCATTACCATCTACTCCGGACCATTTTTGAAGTTTTGGGGTGTTCGTAAGTTTTCTGATTTTAGTTGGCCGTTTTACATGAAAATTATTGTTCCACTAGCTTTAGGAAAATTTTTTGTTTCCGTTTTAACGCACGTCAGCTTGTGGAAAGTTCCTGTCTCGTATGCGCACACTGGTATGTTTTTCTCACCATTTCTTGGTACTCTATTTAAGTATATCCGCCTGTGTATTAAACATGTAATAACAGATTTGTTTGATTACAGTGAAAGCTACATTGCCCTTATTTTCAGTTGTACTATCTCGTGTCATCTTGGGTGAAAAACAGACATATAGAGTGAGTGTATAGACTCGGTTTCTTTAGTTGTATCCTGTACTGCGAGTCGTGTTGAGCGTATACGTTCATTTTCAAATTTTTGTAAGAAGTTGTGGTACAAGTTCGTGAAATGAGCGTTAGCTTATTAAAATTTGGAATCTATTGTCATACAATCTTTCCTATTATTTCTAAAAACTCCTATATAATGTTCACATTCCTTTGACATACATTATGCTGAAATGTCCAAAATGTGGAAATTCACCCAATATGGTTCGCCGTACAGAATAACTTTTCCATATGTTCAGTATTATGATTCTTGTTTTGCTCTTTTGTGACAGGTTTACATTTCATTGGTGCCAATTGTTACCGGCGTTTTGATCGCCACACTTACAGAATTGTCATTTGATTTAACGGGTCTCATCAGTGCCCTTGTTGCTACATTGCAGATGTCACTTCAGAATATATTCTCAAAAAAGGTTTAAAAAATTAAACTCTTAACTGATCGGTACATCACCGAACATCATCTCACCTTTTTTCTTTTTTTATTCGCAGGTTTTGCAAGATGTCGGTATACATCATTTACGATTGTTACATGTGCTAGGTCGGTTAGCTTTCCTTTTGTTCATACCAATATGGGTTTATTTTGATCTGAGAACGTTTACGCGAGAAACAACAGTGGTTAGCGATGAATTATTGACTTTTCTTCTTTCAGTTTGATTATAAAATTCCCCAACAGTTGTGAGACTTTAACTTTTTTCAAATCCTTATTCTGAAGTTTTACATTTTATCAGGAAGTAACTTTTGTTGTGCAAAAGATCAACTCTGTGAAGAATATGACCCCCTTATACCAAAAGTAATTTGGGTTTTGCCTTTCAATTATTAATATTTATTTGACAGTACCTCGTGTACAAAGGAATGAGAGAATATTTATCAGTATCAAATTATTCTGTGAAACCTTTAAATCAATCCCAAGTAATAGATTTTGGTAGGTTTTCAAAAAAAAAAAAAAAAAACTCATAAAAATACTCATTTTTTTTATCAGTCTGAAAACCGAACCTTATCCCTTTGAATAAGTACGTAGAGTCCTGAAAATAGTGAAATAAATTTACAGAAAGTAAGAAATCTAAGGCTGAATACAAAAACGATATTTTAACGATACTTTGTACTAATTGTAAAATTGTTTCTTGACTCAGAATTTGGTATACAATAGCGATATCAACCGTAAAAATGTAAGAAATACTCCAGTATTGATTTCATGAATTATCATCAATACAACATTCAAGTATTTCTGACGTAAGATTATTAATTATGATAAGAAGTTCTCCTGTATAAGAATTTTTCAAGTACCATTTTTGTATTCGGCACTAAACGTTTTGCTGCTATGAAAATCACTTACAAGCTAGAGTATAATTATCTGATCGGTAAATTTTTTTTAAGGTTTCAAGGTCAAATGGTTTACCGTTCAAAAATTTGTTAGGTTTATTTCTGCATAAGTCTCTAATTCTCAATGTTTTAAAATTTTTTAATTCATTTTATTGATTTATTATTTTTTGAAAACCTCTGAACACTATAGTTTATTAAGATGAGGGTAGCCTTAATCTCTTGGTATAAGTGTGGACTCTACAGATAAAGATATATCAGTAGAACTGGCTTGGATTCGTTCTTAGTATTTGTGTATCATCTAAATTTAACGGATGTGTGGTTGCGGGAAGCAGATAATATTCCAGTTTACCTTGTTTTTGGGAAAACGAAAAGAAAATTTTCCATTTCCATTACATTTCCTGATTTTATTTTATCAAAATTTTTCATTCGTTTCTGTTTCCATTTTTATTAATAAAAAGTTTTCTTAAATTTTCTAAGTCTTGTTTAAATATCAATATTTTTTGATATTTCTCAAAAATTATCAGTATTTTTTCAAATTTTTTCTTCCAGATCAAAAATTAATTAGATGAGAAATGGAAACAATTCATCAATCGGTTTCCATTCTTGGTCTTAAAACTAAGTAGTTAATTGTTTCCGATTTGGTTTCCATTTCATAATTTTGGTGTTTCCATTTATTTTGGTTTCCAGTGCAAAAAAATATGGTTTCTGTTTCCAAAAAATTTGGTTTCTATTTCCATTTCTCAATCCCTGGTATGAATGTATGATTTATGAAATAGACTTGGCGCGGAACTGGCCCACTCCTTAGGAACTATGCGCGCAACTGTAGCGTTCCCGAGAGGTCACCCTTCTATCAACAAACCAACAATGTAACTACAACCGAACTGCAACGCAACAATAATTAGCCAAATGTATTACCTAAAAACTAATGTTCTCTATTTTCCGCCGCCATTTAGTCCGACGGGTAGTGGTGACTGGTTACTGCCAAAAAACCAAAAAAAATAAACAAAAAAAAAAACAAAAAGAAAAATTGTGAAAAAATTACAGAATTCGTAATGTACATGTTGGGTGTAACTTTTGATTCCTATTTATAACGTAATAACATTATATCATTTTATTTTCAGAAACCTGAAAATCAGTACCATGTGCTCATGTTATTGTTTGTGGACGGATTATTGAGTTGGTTGCAAAATATTTTCGCTTTTACCGTGATGTCGATGGTATCATCACTAACATTTGCTGTCGCCAATGCTTCAAAACGTGTTTTCGTTATATTTGGTTCATTGCTCATTTTGGGAAACCCAGTTACCGCTGTTAACGTTTTCGGTATGATGTTAGCGGTATTGGGTGTTCTATTGTATAACAAAGTACGTGTCAACTAATTATGCCTAGTTTAGTCGTAGATCATTTAATAATATGTTTTATTCATCGATATTCTTCCAGGCGAAATTTGACGCGTTGACGTCTGACAGCAAAAAAACAATTCTACCATTATCCAGAACTTCTCTAAATGACGACAGTCCGTATAAATATTACCAACTCAATTCAGTAGTTGGTTCAAATGGTTACCTCGCTAATGGAATCTATAAAGGAAATCATGGATCAAACATGGTTTGAAAGATTGGTCATAGATACTGAATAGATTTAAGTTTTCTGTGAACTTTCTTCTTTTTGGACTTGAAGATGTAGTACACAAATTATTGCCCCTTTGAAATGCTCTACCTTCGATAAAGTAAGTAGTTCTTCAGCGAGGGAAATAAAAAGAACAAGGAAGAACAAAAAAAAAAATTAGATTAAACTTACGCGTCATTACTTTTACCATTCGAACCAGAGATGGCTGTGTATCGAAAAATTTGAGAGCTTATCTGTTTCTTCACCTTGAATTGATGTCGCGTTAATCGTCGAAAGACATGCTCCAATTTTATTAATACCCAATAGAATCATCCCATCATCAGTCTCCGTAGCTGAATCTTTCGATCATCAACTGTCGAAGTTCGTACTTTTTTTCGTAACTGTATAACTCCATCAGTGGTCGATTCTTGAGTATTTGTTTTATATACGTGTTGTTGGTACATATTTTATTTTTACTTATTATCCCGCGACTGAAGTGTTGCACGTTGCTAAATCTTGTGCAAAATGACAATGATAGTTGTGTCAAGTAAATTTCAAAAGTTACCACCAGAAAGTTTTTTGTTGTTTGCTTTGTTCAATAAAACTACATTATTCAGTTCCTTTAGATAGGCTTTTGTAATTTCCATTTTAGGCTTTTTTTTTAGTCAATTTCATCATTTTTAATAATTAAATCATTCGTATTCCCGGTATTGAATATGCCAACTTCAAAAATTGTATTGTACTTAAAAGCAATAAAACGTGTAACAGATCATTCGTGGTTGGGAAAAAGGAGCTGTTGAAAGTGAATACAGGAATTGCCTGTCTCCCTCTGCTGTACGAAGAAAATGAAAACTGTTCCAACGAAATATGTCGCTACAGAAATGAATATGAAATGTTACCCTAGTTACTGTTTAACCCTTATTCGTAAGATGACCAGCCCGAAACTGCGTGCAAACTTTTGAGTGAATTTCGATGTCAAGGAGATAAGAAAGAGAGAAAAAAAAATGTGTGCTAGTAGGTGTGTGGATGTGTGCGTGCGCGAACGCATACAACCATATGTCCATATCACTTGTGGTAGCCCACACTATTTTTTTCTTTCAATCGTTTTTGCCTTCGCCGCCGCAACCTAGAGACAGTGTAGCTCTTCCACTGACACTTTATATCATTCAGCTCCTTAGCCGTTTAAGCCGACATTAAGCTGGCTGGTTCCGTGAGATTCTTACGAAATTTTACACCATGTAAAAGGAGACGAGTAAGTGGCTGAAATGATGTAAAATATTAGTGGAATAACAACCCAGATTTATTTATGAAGTAGGTTTTCTATTGGGATTTTTAAGCAATAGATGGCGCTACTATTGATCGCTAAAACAAAAGAAATAAAAGTGAAGAAACAACCAAAACATTTATTAAACCTCGTGCAAACTCAATGAGCAGCTATTCGGCTATAGGGATGATAAGAATTGATCCCTCTTATTTGAGCTTCATTAAAAATAAGCCAGACGTCAGCTACTGCTTAAAAATTCCAATTGAAAATCTAATTATTCATCTTGGAATGGGACAATCTGTGAGTAGGGGTGGGTATGTTTTTTGTTGTATAACTCGAGGAATATTTTAGCACCAAAACTCAAATTCATATACATATATATCACTATAATAAACATACAAGCCGTTAATTTATTCCTAAAATTATTTCACAAAACTATTTTCCGATATTATTTCACCAATTATTCCCTCATATTTGATGCGTATGCACCACTAACACACAGACATAGATGAAAAATGTTGGTTGCTTTCATCGAAACAAAAATCTACAGTTTGCTGGCTCAAGCCTAATTGCCGTGGAGCAGTGCCTCAGGGCAGAGTTCTAGAATCCAAATGATTTTGCTTCCAGAACCACTTCCTCTTCTATATTAAATATAATTTGGGTTACAGTTTCACTTTTTGCTTCTATTTAAAAAACATTTCAATTCCATTACTGTTTTGAAAGTAGAAATGTATAAGATATGGGTTCTGCTCCTACCTCCAATTTTATTTAACTTCCTCTTTCTCTAAGCATTTAAAAATGACAGATTTTTTCTGTTATGACCTTGAAAATTTACACTGAATTATTATTGGTTATTAATTGAAGAGTCCTATCAATAGATCAGTCATAAATTTTATTTTTCTTCCGTTTATGCTTCCACTTCCAAAAACAAGCAGATTTCGCTTGCTTTACATAAAAAGTGCCAAATTTCAAGGTTATTTTGATTCCCTTTTTGGTAGCACTACCAAAAATTTTTCATTCACCCTTCTTTTCACTTTTGGTTCCTAAAAAAATCGTTTAGGTGACAGTTAAAAAAAGTTCTGAAAAGCGCTTCCACTTTCAATATCACACCCCTGCCTCGGGGCTTATACATATATGAAAAAGCCCATTTCTTGTTACCATGGTACAAGTCACAGTTTTTGTCAGATGGCCATGAAATTTGGAATGAAGTATAGTACTAGTTCAGTGATCTGACCTATTGATTTTACTGCAGAGTGGCTGTATGGTACTTCTGGTATTGCTATTTTCATTTTTGTTTTGGCTATAAAACTTTTTAATTTTTACCAATAACTACGAAATTTGAAACAACTATTTATTATATTCTATTATAACTTTCTATAAATTTTGGTGTAGATTGGCCATACAATACTTCCGGTAAAACTATTTTTATTTTTATTTTGGCTATAAAATGCCTAATTGTGGACCATTAATGTAATTTGGAATAAATATTTATTATGGTCTATTCTAACATGTTACCAATTTTGGCACAGATTGGCTGGATAGTACTTATGTGAAGCTATTTTGGATATTATTTTGTTTATAAAATGCTTGATTTTGAATCAATAACTAAGAAATTTACAAAAAATATTAACTATAATTTATTTTAACCCAACAGCACTTCTGTTGCAAATTGGTCAGAAGTTATTTTCAAAAAATTTGTTTTTGTTTAGATTTTGAAAGATATAATTATTATTGCGTAATTTTATGTCAATAGTTACAGAATTTAATAATAATTTTTAATGACTAATTTTATTATTTTTGAAAACTTACTTTTTCTGACAAAGCTGCAGCTGCATTCAACAGTTATCAAAATGTGTTCCACATTAAAGGTTTCAGTCCATTCTGGCAGGTAGTGAAGCTCTCTTCTTATATTTTTCCCAAATTCGTTGCAAAAATGTAGGAGAAATTGTAACTTGAAATTTTTTTCAACATGTGTGCAAAATGCTGTATATTTGAAGCATGTATGGCGTGGTGAAAGTGGCCAATTTTAGAACTCTCCCTTTTCTCTCTTCTTAATTTTATTTTCTCACTCCATAATGTGTTCCTCAGTTTCCTCCACATCTTTAAATGTTTGATTTTCGTTTATTAAAATTAATTCCCTTTTTGTTTTCTTCAAAATTCTCTCTATCATAAGAATGACTACTCCTCCCAGCAACAGGTTTTATTGCCTCTGGGCCAAACTTGTTGCAAAAAATACGTACGTAACTCGGTCGGAGTGAACTATTTATTAACTCATGCAATTACCACACTCTCCCAAGGTTCGTGTTTGAAAAACTTGCACTCATTGAGAAATTGCTCATTACCCTCCTTCACTGCGTAATCATATATTATTACTAGCTTTGGAGGGGGACACGTACCTATGTACATATGGTAATTCGCAGAGCGCCCAGTTTTATTCTTGTATTCTCTCTCGCCGTTATCTCGTGATTAATTCGTTTTAGATGGAATCTGATGTTCAAAATTAATTTGTTGAAAAATAGGGGGGTCATCGCTGAAAATTTTTTTTTGCCATCATTAGTTTTTGAAATAAATGAAAAATTAAAAAATAGCAAATGTCTCATTAATTTGTAGTTTTTTATGGCCAATTTGTGAAAAACTGATGGCGATGAAAAAATAAATTTTATTAGTGAACTCGAGCGAATTTTCTTCTCTTTTCTATAGTACAAACCCCAACTTTGTAGCTTAATTAGAATTTGAGAAATCGTGAAGTGAGAGAGTAGTTTTTTTCAGTATTGAAATGTTGCGAATGTTGCAAAAAACGCAGATAAATATACAAACAGTGGGATTGAATTTTATAATATAGCAATTGAGAAATTCCGAAGTTTGCTTGAAATTTCTTTTTTGAAGAATAGCGATTACCAATATTTTTATTACAACAGTACGTGAAACTTGAAAGAAAAGAATCTTATTCCCTCAAATTGCTCATATTGTGCATTGATAGTTCAACTAATCAATAATTGAGTTTGATTATTTGTATTTTACGATTTTACGATCCTGTCACCATTGAAGTTACCCAGTATATTACAATAGTTTCTACTATTTTTGAAATACAACCTTCAGCTTTCTTCAAAATATTTTCTATTAAAAGCTCGGTGTTATAATCATCAATTTTTCAGAATCGAATGTTATCTTCTAATCTTTCATCAGATTATTTCAGCCTCTTTTTTTTTTTTAATTTTTTCCCCTAACTTGAGTAAAATGAGTTGTTATTTATGTATAAATTTACAACCCTCGAACGTTTCAACGTCAAATGTTTGTCGAATGTTCATTTCGTGTTGTTTTATTAATATTTTGCAAATTAAGTTTATGTTTTTCAATTATTTTGTTACGTTATTTCGAATTCTGCTTAAGGAATTTAATGAACCTATGAATTTTGTATTGTAAATCTATGTTTATTCTTAGCATATCTTCATAATCATAATGTATCTTCCATTCACATGTTCGTGCAATCATTTTGCTGATGGCTGTGTCAATCATTGATAACGCTGAAAATGAGAATAAATTACATTTTTTGAAATATTGGTATTTTTTTTTGTTTAGCGAACCAAGTCAATTCGAAGTTTTCAAAATAAATTCGGTTCCTAGATAACAAAGAAATATACAATCATGTTGAATTCAGTTGAAGCTCATTCGATTATATGAGCAACAATATTTACTGACTAAACGATGATTCAATAATTATTAATTAGGACATCAACTGTTAAAAACTAAGGATCGATTCGATATAATATAACATCTTATTCACGAAGAACGAACGTTATTGGTTACCAACCGAACAAGTATTCCATTGTTTTAGAGACAACTCCTGAACTTTTTGTAGGCACGTTTGAAAGCGGTACAACCTATGTTGAAATATACTTACATAAGATACATGAAAGAGTACCACATCGGAAACGAACAGTTTCAAATAAACATACCTCATTTTCATTATTTGTAACTGTTAATCGTCGAATGGTAGGACTAAACGGAAGAGAAGCCGCCGAAAACCTCTGAACCGAGGAATCACATTGTGTTTGGAAAGCAAGAGATTTATTCATTACATTTTCAACGCAATGCTGTAAACACAAGTTATAAGTCAATGAATCCAACTGCTAAAAAATATTTTAATCTACAATGTCCTACTTTTTCTTTTCGAAGTAAGACTCCTATCATCAAGTTCGTGGATATTTGTTTTCCATTTTGGGAAAGTGCTGACATAGTTTCCCGACGATTAGAATATTTCACATGAATCCAGTTACCTCCATTAGACGAATGTTTTTTATCGATAATTTGCCCGTAGCGAACAAAATAAGATAGAACTAAGTCAATTTGCGAAGGGGAAAATCCAAAAATGGTTATCCAGTTGTCTAAGAAATCTTCAACCAAACAATCCCTGCAAAATAAATTATTATGTAGAGAGAGCTTAAACAAAACCATGACCAAGTTCTCTAGGAGAAAGAGCAACACCTGGAATTATTTTGAGTTCCATTAAAATCTTGACTCACGCATGACTGATTTATGCTCCGAACGGTACTATAATCTGAAAGACTAATGATAGGAGGACCATCATGTTTTTCAATATTGGATATTTGATTTGAAATTGTATTTCTGAAAAACAACTCACCATATATTACCAATATAAAAGAAATAGCTAAATTTCTGAAAAACATAAAGGAAACTAGTAACAATTATGTCATTGGACTTACCTATCCGTCATAATTTGTTGAGGGGAAGTTGGATATTTCGCGTGTTGCGATTTACTTGGAGAATATGATTTCGAAGTTGAGAACAGAGATGCATTGCCATTGTCACTTCCTAATAAAAAAGAGGGTAGAAACTGCGAATTTGACACACTAGTATCGAATAACGAAGTGTTGTGAGATGTATTCGGTGATCCGAGAGTCATAGGTTCCATAGAATTAAAGGTATATTAAAATCGCAGTCAGATATCGATAAAAGTTTAACAGCCTACAAAATTACTTAAATGTAAGGATATTTCGAAAAGAAAATTTCTGACAAAAACTTGACTAGAAACAGATTTTAACATAAGACATACTTAAGGGTTAAACTTTGAAATTTGTACAAAAAATACAGTTACAATTATTATTTTCTAACAAAAAATAAAAATTAAACTAATTTTATACAGTAGGTCTGTTCGATAGGACTACACCAATTTACACCAACCTACACCAGGAGGGCGATTTCACAGAGGTAGCAATAGCTATAGCTCTGTTTGATAGGACTACACCGACTTACACCAACCTACACCAGGAGGGCGATTCCGCAAATGTAGGAATGCCATGTGACTTTGCGCCTTTGACTATATACATACTGGACTGCTAATACTGATAAGAATAACACAGAGTCTAATGAATAACGGGTGAAGCTGAGTCAGACACCCGTATCCCCGTTCAAAATGTTAGTTTTCAGGTAGGCTCAAAATGTGTTGATACGAAATCCCACCTCATCTCATTCTTCATCATCATCATCACAGCATTCTATATATATATGTCATATGTACAGTCTAGTCACGAAGTGTTTCCCCTACTACTTTCGATCGCATATCGCTGTTGCTTCGCCATTTACATTTTCGTTTGTCAAATATATTTTAGTTGCGAAATAAACCTCTTAAAAGTCTAAAGTCTCAAATTCTTTCGATCCTCGTTCTCCATACCTCACATCATGGTAGCCATCGCTACGGTAGAACTTTGAGGAGAGACTTTGAAAATTATAAATTAATGAAACAATTATTTTTTGAAATTTAATTTACTGCTGTGCGTAAAATTTTTTATGTTTTTTATTGAGTAATACACGAAAAGTCATCGTGTTTTTCGAGAAAGTATCTCGAATTTGAATTTATTTTGAAAAAATCAAAATTTAAATTTGAAGAATAGCTGAAGTTCCGGACTCAAATAACGGCCATTACTGGAAGTCAACGAACGCTAAAACCAGAGGGACCGCCAACGAGATCAAGAGAACAGCCAACGGAAACCTGCTCCCGTCATCGAGGACTCAACCGAGATCCAACATCGAAGACCCAACTTTTTCGGACAACCCACAACTAAAATTAAAGCAGGAAGTACCAAGGTCAACGGCGAAGAAAACATAAATCATTGGCAACCACAGCAGAAATTATAAGGGGAAACTATTGTAAAGGTAATATTTGATGAAATTAATTATTTTTTCGTATTTTGTAATTGTATTTGAAGAGAGGCAACGCTAAAAAAAATAAAATTAAAAATCATATGTCCCAAATTATAAACGTGTCTGAGTGTAAAATAGGAGAATATAATATCAAAAAGGAAGATTTGGAAGAATTAGTAAAAAAGTTTGAGGGAGAAAGAGTAATTGATTTAAAGACTGAAATTTATAATTTACCCCACGTTAAATATTTCACAGGCGAAATTATATTAGAATCCTTTGTGATAAATATATCCGGTAGAATAGAGGAAATCAGTACTCTAAAATATATTGTGATTTCAGAATCCTCAGTAAATTATTTTTCGAACAGAATTTACAGTTCTGCTAAATCGAAAGAAAAATTTATGAACAGATTCTTTAATTGAATAAATTTAGAAAACTGGAGAAAAAAGAAAACAAAGAGGAAAAAAGTTTGATAGAAAAATTAGAAAAAGAATTAATCGAAAATAAAAAATACACACCCGTTTGTAATAAACAAAATAATTTATTAGGTTTTGAGAAAATAAAAGAAAAAATGGCATCCCCTAACGAAATTAAACCTATCCAAGCCCCACTCGGGAAAGTTTTTAATGGCAAATACTATTTAGATTGGCGAAGAATGATCATATCAGCCATCCGAGGTGCGGGATATTATGACATCTTTGGGGAACATGAATTTTTACAGCCATATATTAATAATATTGATGATTTAAATTTTCGGCCAGATAAAAATATGATCAACTACTGTAAAATGCAGGATAACGCCAAAGCGTTTGTTTTAGAAAGAGTATCTAATGAAATAACAAAACAAATTCGGGATTGTAATACTGCAATATTAATGCTTAAAAAATTAGATAATATTTACGGGACCAAGACTTCAGTTACGGCTAATATGGCTAAGGCAAAATGGTTAGAATTTAGGTTTCAGCCAGGTGGCAACATGAAAGGTTTCTTAAAAAAATGGGATGAACTCGTAACAGATGTTAGAGACAGTGGAAAAGAGGTTACTGAAGCCGAAGAGTTAGAAAATTTGAGTTAGCATTATGTTACGAACAACAAATAGCAAAAATACAGTATGAAAGTCTACCCCTAAACGAAAAGAATTTAGATAATTTCAAAAGGATATTGAGAGAGGACTCAGACCAGAAATACAGGGACCAAACGTTAAAGAAACAAAATAGTAATGGGAATAACCAAAATAATAATACATATAGGAACAATAATAATAATGGGAATAATAATAGGTATAATTATAGAGGAAGATTTAATGGCAACTATCGAGGTAGAAACAATTATAGAAACCAAAATAATAATTATAGAAATGGGAACAGAAATGGTTTCAATAATAACGGTCATAATAGTAATGGTAATTCGGTAGAACAAAGCCAAAATAGTGGCAATACGAATAATAATGTTAATAATAGTAATGGTAATTACAGGGGAAACGGTTATAGAGGCAACTCTAATTATAGAGGAAATAACTTTAGAGGCAGTACTAGAAATAATAACCAAAATAACCCTAAATGTTATAGGTGTGGGCAATTTGGCCATATAGCACAAAACTGCGTAAGTAATAATTCCCAAACAAATAATGGTGAAAATACAAATAGTAATCAGGGAAATTATCCACCGAAAGCAAACCCAAATTCATCCAATATTAATAAAAAGGAGAATTCGGACCAACAGGTGAAAATGTCCTGTATGGTAAAAAAATTTAATAGTAATGGAGATTGGTTGTTAAATGAATTAACTCGTGAAAATAAACAAAGTTTAGAGGAAAATTACGAAATATTGAATAATAGAGCGATTCTTGATGGAGCTGCAGAAGTCCACTTAACTTCCGATCTAAATAAATTAATAGATGTAAAAAAATTTATAACCCCCATTAAATTACAATGTGCGGGTAAAAATACATTTTTATATGCTACACATACGGGTAGAATGATCATAAAAATTGAAAATTCCAAAAAAAATCAGTCATTGATAGAACTAAACGACGTTCATTATGTGCCGGACTTAAATTTGGATATTATCTCGGCCATAAAAATAACTAACACTGGTATAATTAATATCGACCAACAAAAGGAAATAGCAAACATTTATTTTATTGAGACAGCGGAAATAATAATAACCGCCAAAAAAGAAGAGGGTATATTTTACATATACTATAACGTCGAGAATAATGATAAAAAAAAAAAAAGGATAATGAGGATTATATGGATAAAAAAAAATGTAATATGTGCCCCAGTCACCCAAGATACTAATGATGAATGGGATGATTTCACAGTTGAAATGGAAATCATTGAGGAAAATGAAAATACCCAACAATCCAAGGGGGGTGACGAAACAGAAATAAAAAATGAACCCAGTCAAAATAATGAAATAGATGAACCTAAAAATAATAATAACACAAATAAAAAATTAATAATGCACAGGAGATTGGGACATTTAAATGCCAGATACTTACAGAAATTAAAAAATTTAGCAATAGGAATACCCGAAAACATTAATTTTAGAGATGAAGATTTCGTTAATTGCCAAATATGCTGTATAGCCAATAATTCGAAACTGGGACATACGGGAATTAGAACAAAACCAACCCGAAAATTAGAATTAACATCATCAGATATCATGGGTCCATTTACGCCCTCAGTGGCTAATCAAAAATATATCCTAACTTTCATAGACCATTACTCGAAATATACATTTGTCATGCCCATAGCCAATAAGAATCATGTAACAAACGAATTTAAAAATATCATAATGTCTATGAGAAATAAATTTCCGGAACACCCCATAGGGACAATAAGGTGCGATAACGCAAAAGAGTATACTGATATAAAAATAATAAATTATTGTAGAGAAATAGGCATAACAATGGATTACGTGGTTCCATATTCTCCTGAATTGAATGGTGTTGCCGAAAGGCAAAATCAAACATTAATGAGGAGAGTAAGGGCCATGTTAATTGATGCTAATCTCGATATAAAGTATTGGTCCTATGCTGTTGTAACAGCAGCTTATTTAATTAATAGATCCCCAACTAAAGCGAATGAAGGATATAAAACACCATACGAATTATTTTACAATAAAAAACCAAATTTAAAAAATCTAAAAGTATTCGGTGCATTGACATACAGACATATACCCATGGAGGTAAGGAAACAAAATGCCACAAAGGCAAAGTCTAAATCAAAAGACAAAATAGACCTAAAATTGGCACACAGGGCTGAAAAGAGCATATTAATGGGCTACACGAACACAGGGTATTGTTTGGGAGATCCATATAATTCAAAATCACATATATCATGCGACGTTAAAGTAGATGAAACCCAAAATATAAAATCACTCTTAATTAATAGAAAACCTCTTACAATAAAATCGGCAGATTATGAGTACGATTTAGGAATAATAAATCCTGTAGTTATGAATGTTAGAATGAAATATAATATGGCTTACATCGAAGATAATAAACCAAAATCATTCTCTGAAATTGAAACAAATCCTTTTAGAGAAGAATGGACAAAGGCCATCAATGACGAATTTAGTTCCCTCGATGATCTGAAAGTATGGAAAGTGGTGGATTATGATCGCCAAAAATTAATTGATACTAGGTGGATATTTACGACAAAATTCGACGAATTTGGCAACCCAAAACCCAAAGCCAGACTTGTAGCACGTGGTTTTAAAGATCGGACAGAATATGGCATTGCAGAAACACACGGACCTGTAGCATCCATAGGTACAATTAGGTTATTATTATCAATCGTCAATAAAGAAAAATTAATAATGGTACAATACGACGTAAAAACTGCTTACTTAAATTCACCCATTATAAAACCAATTTTTGTTAAAAGGCCAGAAGGAATTAATATAAATAAAAATCAATTATTAGAACTTCAAAAATCAATTTACGGCCTAAAAACTTCTAGCAAATCGTGGTACGACTTATTGGACATTAAAGTAAAAGAAATGGGATTCGAAAAAACTAAAAGTGACAGATGCTTATATATTATGAAAAATGAAAAAGAAAAGACATATTTTTTGAGTTATGTAGACGATATATTAATAGCATCAAATTCACAATCAATCATTACCAGAATAAATGAAGAATTGCAAAAAGATTTTACCATTACGATAACAAATAATCCAAAATTTTTTCGTAGGTTTAGAAATAATGAGAGACATTGAAAATAATACAATAACAATTTCGCAATACAAACACATAGAAAAAATGATGAAAAAATTTGGAATTTCTGAACTCAAAAATACGAATACACCCATGGAGACGGGACTTAAAATTGATAAAATACAAAATGGCAGAGATGACACCGAATACAGATCCATGATAGGGGGACTACTTTATTTAGCGAGACTGACGAGACCGGACATATTATTTCCAGTGAACTTTTTTTCCCACTTCCAGAATAACTCAAATGAAAATTTAAAAAATTACGTAAAAAGAATATTTAGGTACATCAACACAACCAAAAATTATAATCTAAAATTTACATCAAAGGGGGATGGAATTCAGGCATACATTGATGCATCTTATGCGCCCCAGGTTGACGATAAAAATATTGAAGTAAATAATTTAGATAAAGGGAAGTCAATAACTGGATCTATGCTATTTGCCTATGGAGACTTGGTGGAGTGGAATTGTTGTAAACAGACTATTCACGCCTCATCGAGTACCGCGGCTGAAATAATTGCAGTTTTTGATACCCTCGATACGATTAAAGTAATGCAACACATGAATTTTGAGATTTTTGGGGAAAAATTAATGGTCGATATTATGGAAGACAATATTTCGACACAGAAAATATGTTCCGGGGGAAGTCAAAGAAAGTCGAGAGCCCTTATGATCAAGTGTTACTCCATTTTAGAAGCTATTGAGGAAAAAATAATATTCTTTAGAACAGTTACCTCCGAAAATCAATTAGCAGATATATTAACAAAATCGCTGGATCGGTCAAAATTCGAGAATATAATTGTGAAAATTTTGAACGAAACCAACATATACACATAATATAATAATTAATTCATGTCAAAGTCAGAATATGTCCAAAAAAGAATTTCGTCCTATTCTAAATACAAGTCGTAAAACGTCCAAAAATAAGTCATAACACGAAAATATTTGCTGAAAAATTAACCTTCAATCATTGTCAAAAATAATACTTAATAAGGCCATTTACCAGAAAATACCTGTAACAGATAAATGCAAGACTTCTCGAATATTATAACAATGAAAAAATTTGAAAAATCGAGCAAGTAAAAACCCTACAAATCGTATAATAAAAACCCTATACACTTTCCAACAAGCGTGAGAAAAATACACGAAATATTCCCACACGTATATATGAAAGGAAACTCTTCAACAATAAACACAATAAAAGATAAAAACCCATTACATGACCGCAAATTAAGATAAACCGAAAACGTTGCCTTATCTAAGAACATATTAAACGCCACTTCGAATACAATACAACGTACGAAAGATAATATATGATGCAACAAATATTATTCTGCAATCTTGTTCATGTTACTTTTAAGATAAAATACGCAACGTACGCTCGAATTCATTGAACCCGCAAATGGAAAAACCTTTTATCATATTTATTCTATCACCTTCTTTTACCTTTTTTATTCATTCGTATATATGTTCGTGAATATTTTTCCTTTTTCAATTTTTTTTGTTGTCAACTCGAATTATACGAGCGGAAATATAAATGTTAGTCGATATACTTTAATAATTATGCATGTTACCATTTTTTAATTTTTTTATTTTTTATTTTTATTTTATATACATATACCATATAATATTTACATACACGATAGTGTTCATTATTGCATGCATGTTACAGTATTCTATATATTTATTTACTTATTTTATACTAATTTATTTTTTACCAATTTTATTTTGAAGCACAGCGCAATAAATTTTTTCTTAGCAACCCAAGTTACCAAAAAGAAAAAACAAACAATATTAATATTTTTTGAAATTTTTTATACATATATTTTTCTTGTACTTGTATTTTTTTTGTATTTAATATTTTTTTATTTTTTATTTTTTTTTGAATAATAATTATTTATTTAATTTCGGGGAACATGATGAAGAAATTATTCGGTAAAATTTCAGGGGGGTGTTGATACGAAATCCCACCTCATCTCATTCTTCATCATCATCATCACAGCATTCTATATATATATGTCATATGTACAGTCTAGTCACGAAGTGTTTCCCCTACTACTTTCGATCGCATATCGCTGTTGCTTCGCCATTTACATTTTCGTTTGTCAAATATATTTTAGTTGCGAAATAAACCTCTTAAAAGTCTAAAGTCTCAAGTTCTTTCGATCCTCGTTCTCCATACCTCACATCAAAATGTTCCCAACTGTTGTGGTGGTAGTCATGCAACCTTGCTCGCATCGTCACCTAACAACACAGTAACACTGAATCATTCTTTTCCCACTTTTAATCAAACAAAACTAGAAGGAGATTACTCATATTAGTTTCTTGCTTTTTTATTCCATTTCGTTACGATCTCAATTAAAGTCCAATACTTCATTTTGTTGAAATAATTTTATATTAGCTCTGTTTGATAGGATTACACTAACTTACACCAACCTACACTGGGAGGGATATTCCACAAATATTCAAGTAAAACTTGGTGCAAAGTCCCATAACATTCCTGCATTTGTGGAATCGTCCTTCTGGTGTAGGCTGGTGTAAGTTGGTGTAGTCCTATCAAACAGAGCTCTTGTTATTATGTTGTTGAAGTTTGTGTAATAAAACAAATTCTTTTTCATGTTATATAATTTCGTTCGTTAATTCGTTTTCTTCAAAATTCGCTCGAAAACTAATTCTCATCCTCGGCCAAGAAAACTTAATCATCAGATAGGTCTGAGATTAAATCTTTTCACTTCATGGTAGCATCGCTTTGTGATTGTTTTTTTCGTTCTTCTCGAGCAATAATTGAGTAAATTGGGATAATTTACAAAGAACTGGGATAGTTCTTCATCCACCGAGTTTCGTTTTTGTGCTGAAAACTGAAGAATTCACCGAATAAATGACGATAAGTATTAGTCAACTGGTCATCTAAAATTGCAAAATAATTTTCGAAAGCTGAGTTCGACGTTCAAAACGATAATCATCGGAGTCATTGGTATGTCAAAACGTCTTTAAAAGTGCAAAAATGGTAATGGTCATCGAGTTCAACCAGTAAATTCAGCCCAAAATCATCAAAATCAAATCATCACCAGATCAAAACTTTGCTGAAAATTGCCAGTATTCCAGTGATTTGCAACAACTTGTTCAACATTGTAATCGGTAATCGTAATCCTATTCAGGTAACAAAAATATCATGATCATTTAATGTCATTTTCTATTGTTCTGTTGTGCCAACTATGTCAAGTTAATACTAAATTTTTCTGAAAATTTTTGCTTCAATCTTGAAAGTGACAAAATACATTCGAGAATATTTGTTTAATTCTTGAATATACATCGAATAGTATCAAAATTTAATTAAAATAAATCAAAATTATTTATTTTTTTGAAATTATTTTATTATTTTTGAAATTTTATTTGATAATTTAATTCCACTTTCGTTTTACCGGAATTCTGAATTGATTTTATCGAAATAATCCCATCGAAATTTTAATTTTTCTCCTACCAATAAATGATATTACAAAAAGGTCAGACTATTTTGAGCAAAAAAGATTCAAAAAGATTAAGAAAAGCAACTGAAGAAAAGGAAAAAATCACTGATTTTAAAATAATTTGGGGTGAATATTTAAACAAACAAATTGGTTTCTATTCTACAATTTACTACGAATCTTATAAATTAGACATTTTAGGAAAAATAGTTGAGCACAACAATCATATTTTTATTTCGGATTTTTATACTATAACTAAACAAATTGATGGTTTTATGTGCATAACTAATAATTGCTGGTACAAATATTTAGCAAATAGGGCAACTGGAATTGGTATTCAACAATTCTGAAATTGTAATTAGAATAGTAAGTTTATTTTCAGTTCCATAAAATATAACCATGAACAATTTCAATTTATAATTTACAATTGGGTACCTGGAATAATTTCAGAAAATGAAATGTTCAGATTTTAGATTGATTATTTTTTAAACTACCATTTATTTAGTTACCAAAATACGGTAAACTGGATCGAATTGAACTACCCTTTGATAAAAATAATGAAAATTTAGCATTCCTTGATGATCTAATTCAAAAAGAAAATAAAGGTTTTGAAATAGCAATAAGTATTAGAAGAGGAATTATTGAAATTAGAAAAACTAAGTCCAGTCAGAGAGAGTCAGAGAAATTTACACTGGCTCCAACTACACCAAAAGCTACGAAAACTCCTGATAAAAGTAAAAATAAACCAATTCGAGCTGAAGCTGATTCACCAAATAAAAGTACAATTTCAGATAAAACTAAAAAAACTCCAGTGAGAAAAGAACTTTTTGTGAGTAGTAATCAAGATAGTGAGGATTTACAAACAAAACTAGGTCAATCAGATAGTCTATTAGAAAGTGATATAGAAAATATTGACAATATGCCTTCTCAAAAAGAAAAAGAAAAAATTAAACCTATTACCTCTGCTGAAACTAAAATTTTTGATGGGAGATTTTATCAACAATGGCGTCAAACAATAAAATATGCGATAAATGGTGCAGAATATTATAGTGTCTGGCAAAAAAATCATGCATCCTGAAATTATTACATTGAAAATTGTGAAAAAGATATATATAATCCACCACTTGAACATAGGTCCTTCTGTGTAATGCAAGATAATGTAAAACATTTCATTTTAAATAAAGTATCTCCCCAAATAGCGATACAAATTCGTAGTTTGAAAACAGTGGATCAAATTTTTGACAAATTAGATTCTGTTTATGGAGCAATTACTGAGGTTGTAGATAGTCAATCCTACAGTAAATGGGTTGCTTTTAAATGTAAACCTGGAGGCAATATAAATGTATATATTCAAAGATTTGAAGAATTATTACAAGAAGTAAGAGATTCAGGAATGACAATAGCACCCCAACAAGAATTAAACCAATTTTACAGTGGTCTGTCATGACCAAGCTATTCCAAAATCAATTTTTAATGTTTTACCTCAGGAGCAGAAAACCATTGAAAAATTGAAAAGATTAATTATAGAAGATTATGAAAGTAAAAATGAAACAGATTTTTTAAAAAACTTTGGAAATTTTAATGTAAACCATAATAATAATGGCCAAAATTATAGAGGCAATAACAGACAAAATTTTCTAGCTAGAAGAAACTTTAATAGGGGATATAATAACAATAATTCTCGTAGCAATTATAATGGATTTAGAAATAATAATGGAAGAAACTTTAATAATGGTTCAAATTCAAATTTTAATGGGCAAAGACGTAATAACTATGGTCCTTTTCGAAATAATAGAGGTACTTATCGTCCATATAACAGATCTAATGGCAAAAATAATGGATATAATAATAACAATTATGGAAATAATTACAAAAGTTATGGGAATAATAGACCCCAAAATTACAGCAATAATAGACAAAATAATAATGAAGAAGTTAAAACAAATTTAAAATGTTTTGAATGTAATGAAAGAGGACATTTACAAAAAGATTGCCCAAAAATAGCTAAAATTACAAATAACAGAAACCCCAATCAAAATAAAAAAAATAATGAAGGAAATAAAAAAGAACCCAAACTCTTAAATATGGTAATTAAAAAACAAAATAAATTATATCTACAAAAAAAATTATTATTAGATAGTGGAGCTGAAGTAAACATTACATCTGACCTGAAAAAATCAAGAAATATAAAAAAACTAAAAAAACCAAGGCAATTTTTAGTTGCAATAAAAGAAAATTATCTTGAGGCAACTCACGTAGGTGAATTATTAATCGTAGTGGAAAATCGTTATGGCAACCAAATAGAAATCAAATTGAGTGAAGTATTTTATATCCCAGAACTGCCACAAGACATAATGTCTGGAATAAAAATAACAGAAAATGGAAATTATGGTATCAATCAAAAACAGTTTGAAGCATATATTTATGAAATTGAGTCAGGAGAAATAATTTTAACAGTAAAAAAAGAATGTGGAGTCTTTTATGTAAAATATGAAATAATTGAGGAAAAAGAAAAAGCAATGCCAGTAGTGGAAAATGAAGGGGATGAATGGGATAATTACGAAATTGAGGAAGAAATAGTTGATTCAGAAAATGAATGGGATGAATATGAAATTAGTGAAGAAATAGTAGAAGATGATAATAAAAATTTATCTCAAAATAAAAATAAAAAAAAAGATACCCTAGTAAATATCCAAAATCAACAAGATATCCATACTAGCCAAGAGGCTGAACCTTCACATAATCCAAATGTTATACAAAATGACTCAAATCCCAATGAAATTCCCGAAATATTTAATGATAATGATTATAAAGAAAATATTGAAAACCAAAACTCTAATGAACCTCATGCAACCAATTGTAATGAAACAGAAATTAATAATTTTTATAAAAATAATGAAAATTCTGATAAAAAAAAAATATCTTTGGCATAGTAGATTAGCTCATATTAATGGAAGATACCTAAAAATTTTGCAAAAAATGCAAGTAGGGATACCAACAAACTTAAAATTTAATGATACAGATTTTTTAAACTGTGAAATTTGCAAACTTGCAAATTCACAAAGACTCAGCCACAATAAAATAAGAAATAGGCCTAATAGAAAATTAGAAATAATATCATCTGATATCATGGGTCCTTTCACAGCAGCTATAAGGAGGCAGAAATACATTCTGACCTTTATAGATCATTTTTCGAAATGTACCTTTGTGGTTCCAATAACTGATAGAAGCCAAACCTACAAAAGATTTATTGAATTTACAAAAAGTATGAAAAATAAATTTCCTGATGAACCAATAGCAGTAATAAGAACTGATAATGCAAAAGAATATTTAGACACTAGATTAAGAAAATTCTGTGAAGATGAAGGTATAGAATTAGACCAAGTCATACCCTATTCACCAGAACTAAATGGCATGATGGAATGCCAAAATCAGACAATAATGAAAAGGGTTAGAACTATGTTGATAGAAAGTAGATTAGAAATTGAAATTTGGTCATATGCTGTTCCAACAGCCGCATATATAATCAATAGATCGCCAACTAGGGCTAATGAGGGAAATAAAACTCCTTCGGAACTTTTTTTTGGAAGAAAACCCAATATCCAAAATTAAAAAGTATTTGGATGTGTTGCTTATCGTCACATCCCTGTAGAAGTTCGCAAACAAACAGCAACAAAAGCTTTTAAAAGAAAAACAAAAAAAATTGACCCTAAATTAGCTCCTTGTGCCGAAAAAAATTAATTAGTTGGGTACACTAATACGGGATATGCTTTAAGAAATCCTTACACAACTGACACACATAATGCTTGTGATGTCAAATTTGATGAAGAAAAAAAATTATGCATCTTAAAAAAGAAAAATTAATCGTTAAACCAGCAGAATATGTCGAAAATCTGAACCTTACAGAAAACAAAAATTTAGTTGTAAATGTAATAAGCCAAAATAAAATTTATTTTTTAGAGGATCATATACCCAAAAATTTCCATGATATAAAAAACAATCCCTTTAAAAATGAATGGTTGTGTGAGAAGACGAGGAAGAAATCAACGGATCGAGACGACTAAAAACCTACGAAACGAACCTAAACTAAAAACGACATCGAACAGAGACTAGACACACACATTACGAACACATAAATAAAGACACAAGATTCACTAATTACGAACTTTTATTTCCACATTAAGAGTAGTGGAGTTGTTAACAACATGAATGACAAAAAACGACTAGAGGCGTATGATTACAAAATATCACAGTCAGGTACAAAACACTAAAAATCACAGATCACAAAAATATATATAAACAGTGTTGCCACCACAAATGATATGTGAGAATAATAGTCACGAGTATAATTTAATTTGCTATAATTCCCACACGCCTCCTCAAATTAAACTTATACGAATATGGTAAAATGGTAAAAATGAATTATTAAACTAATGGTGTCATTATGAACACAAATGACAAAAGGTCAACAAAAATACAAAAAGTTACAACAACAAATATTACATGAATGGTAAACATATACAATAAGTTACAACAACTTTAACATTTTACAGAATACATCAAATTTAGGCCTCGGGCAGCCCTTCGTAAAAACATCAGCCAACTGTCGCGAAGTTGACACGTATGAATACTTAAAGTCTAAATTTACGTGATTGCACACAAAACGGTACTTTACGTCCACATGTTTTGATCTGCGTGTGTTCCATTTTCCAGAGTGCAAAATAGCCAGACAACTCTGATTGTCTTCGTAAATTACAGCTCTGTCATTAATTTGAATGCAAAAGTCACTCATTAAATATTTCAACCAGATTGATTCAGTGGTAGCATCGCATATGGCGATCAACTCACTTTCAGTGCTAGACAGAGCTACCGTTGGTTGTTTCTTACTAGACCAGGACACCAGCGACCCATAAACAAAGACACAGTAACCCGAGATTGACCGTCTTGTGTTAACACAGTTACCCCAATCGGCATCCGAATATGTTTCGACTATATTGCCATTATTATTATTTTCATATGAATATATAAGTTTTTTATCTTTAGTAGTCACTAAATATTTCAGAACTCTCAATAAATATTTGAAATGTTCATCTGTGGCATAACTGGAGAACTGGCTGAAGTACGATATTGCGAAGCAAATATCAGGCCGTGATCCCAGCATTAGGTACATCAAACATCCCACGAGCTGTTGATAGTTATTATTCAGCACACTATCACACGCATTGAGATCCCTATCCAATTGGAGTTTGGGGTCAATAGGTGTGTAGGTGGGTGCACATTTATCAACACCGAATCGCCTAGCAACAGACTCGATGAGATTCTTCTGCTCGATCTCCAGTATGCCCTCTTCGCGACTGTAATTTATGTTTAAACCTAAATATTTATTAACTTTTCCAAGATCCTTACATTTGAATCTCTTATTAATTTTATTTTTGAAAAATATAATTTGTTCTTTATTATTTGAACTAATGAGAACGTCATCAACATAAGTGAGTAGATAAACTATCGTTCCATCTTGTTTATTTTTGAAAACATACAGACAGTCATCAGCCATGCTTTGTACAAAGCCAAGTGACAACAGGAACTCATTAAATAACTTATTCCACACTTTTGGCGACTGTTTAAGACCATATATAGACCTATTTAGTTTTAGTACATTATTGTGTTTATCAACCTGCGTTTCAATACCTTCAGGTATCTCGAGGTACACATCCTCAGAAAGAATACCGTTCAGGAACGCACTACAAATATCTATTTGTTCTATATAAAATTTTAATTTATTACTGACAGCCAAGAGGGTCCTCACAGTCGAAAGTTTCGCCACTGGCGCATATACTTCATTAAAGTTGAAGCCTTTCTTCTGCTGACAGCCTCTGGCAACTAACCTAGCTTTATATAAAACATTATTTTCATTATCATATTTTTTATTAAAGATCCAACGACACGTGATGGTAGGGGCGTCCTTTGGACGTTTGGTCACCTTCCAAGTCTGATTGGAGTTCAGGGCACTTATTTCAGATGAAATGGCCTCCTTCCACATCAGACTATCAGGTGTTGCACTCGCCTCCTCAAACGTCAAAGGAATGCCATCCTCAGCCAGGTATATATTTCCTGCTGCTTGATCACGTGTAGTCGCCTCCTGTGAAAGACAATCTAAATTTAAATCACCATCAACTTCAATATTTTCCAAGTTGGATTCAGTGACTTCTTTAAATAATTCATCATTTTTAGTGTATTTATTATATTCAGGATTACTTATTGCTCCTTCAAAGAACTCAACATCACGTGACAGACGTATCTCCCTAGTGCTTAAGTCCAACAACCTGTACCCACATGGGGAATAACCAACCATTACTAATTTTTCACTTTTACTCTTAAATTTATCAGAGTCATGTTTGAATGACAACATATATGCGTCGCATCCAAACGTTTTTAATTTATTATAATTATATTTCTCACCAAACCATCTCTCAAATGGAATAAAATCTTTATTTGTAGGGCATCTGTTTATGATATAGGTGGAGCACAATATGGCTTCCGACCAAAATATCTTTCCAAGACCACTCTCAAACAACAGTGTCCTTGCCCTCTCGCACAGTGTCCTGTTCATTCTCTCAGCTTTTCCATTCTGCTGAGGACAACCACCAACAGTAGGTTCAACCACAATTCCCTTCTCAGTACAATATGACTGGAAGGTGGTATTCAAGTACTCTGTGCCGCGATCACAACGGAGTCTCTTTACATTATAGCCAAACTTATTCGAGACCATCTCGTGATATTCTTTAAATTTTGTAAAAGCTTCTGTCTTGTTCGCCAGCAAGTAAACACAACAAAAATTGGAGTAATCGTCGATAAAGGTCATGAAATACTTAGCTCCTTTATATGCAGGAGGGTTAATAGGTCCACAGAGGTCAGTATGAACCAACTCCAATGGCTTATTTGTTTTTCTTTCATGCCTTTGGAATGGTTTTCGACTCTGTTTCCCCATAACACAGGGCTCACACAGCAATCTGCGATTGGAGTCAACATTGGGTATCAAACCCCTACTTGACAACAATCTAACATCGTTCACATTTAAATGAGCAAGTCGTTTATGCCACACGAACAGTGGGCTCAATTCATCCCCCAACGTCAGATTACACGATTGACTTGACATTTTTACAAAGTCAATTGTGTACAAATCCGAGTCAACGCTAACACCAGTGGTAACTACTTTTCCACTGCAGCGTTGGATGATCTCAACAGACTCTTCCTTAAACAAAGTGTCAAATCCCGACCTGCTCATACGTTTAACCGAAAGCAGATTCTGCGGCAGCTCCCGAGCATACCTTACATTTTTCAACTCGATTACGATTCCATTTAAAAGTTTTAATTTTACAGTACCCACCGACGTGACAGACAGAGAGACACCCTTCTTCGCAACACAGATACTATGCGGTCTGATCAAGTCTATATAATCACTGAACAAATTTATATCATTAATAATGTGAATTGTGCATCCACTGTCAACTATAAATGTGGTTCGAGGCATCAAGTTTAAATTTTCTTTTGCATTGCAAGAGTCATTAATTTTTTTATTATCGTCATTATTCAACGTGAAGCTGTAACCCACTTCAGAGCAAACGTCATTATCATTAAGATTTTCATTGCACATCTGTGCCGAGCTCCTATTACTGTTATTATTATTTGAACTTTGGTCATTAACTCGAGTTTCACTATTATTATTATTATTATTATTATTGTTACGATTTTTGACATAACAATTTCGGGCTATGTGCCCTATTTTGTTACAATAGTGACATTTTACATTCGAATGTCCACCTTCAGTATTATTATTACGACCACGTCCATTAAAATTATTACTATTATTATTATTGTTTGAGCTCGAATTTTGATTATTATTATTAAAATTATTATTTCCGCCTCGACTAAAACCATGACTATTATTATTATTTCGAGATCGACCACGATTAAAACGATTTCCATTACTACTATTACTAAAATTTCGTCCAACATTATTGCAATCACCAAAATAAATGTTCTCCTCACCAGTGGCACCCACTGATGAAGGTTTTAGAGATGTAGTGTTCAGAGTGTTACCTCGAACTGCCGATTTGCTATCAGAAGATAGCTCACGCTGGAAGTTATTCAATTTCATGAAAACACCATCCCAGGTGACGACTTCTGCATCTTCAATTACAACCTTAATTGGACGAAATTCCGCAGGTAATGACCTCAGCAATACCAAAATAAACTGTTTTGTGGTCGTTAAATCTCCTAATTCTGTCAAACGTCTACAACGAGAACGAAAATCCAACAAATATTTATGCAAATCAATACCAGACACATACCGTTTTGCGTACAAATCACCTCGTAAATCCATCAGCGTCTGGTCATTGCCGTTGTCGATGAGGTTCGTTAGGACATGAAACATCTCCTTCGCCGTCGTGTACGTCTGGATCATCTCAAGGTACTCGTCAGTCACGTTGTTAGCTATCAGGAACATCGCCTTCGCGTTCTCCTTGGACCAAGCATCTCCCCTGTTACGAACAGTCGGCAAAGAATCGATTATAATATTAGTTAACGACTCCTTTGCCAACAACAGTTCCATCCGGAACTTCCATGTGCGGCCATTCTGCCCATTGAACGGCTCGATCATGTTCTTCTTTCGCGCTTCCATCTCGTTGACAGGTACGAACGATCAGTTACACCGCAAACACAGCGATTTTCAGCAACTTTCAGACACGTCGACCAACAATTCAACACGAACGAGATCACAGGAACATCGAACAGAGAACATATCAAACAATCGAAAAACAATTAGCAGGCATGATACTACTTGGGTGTGGCGAGCAGGATCCGACAGCACAACATTGACGAACTATGACAATGGCGACCACGTTGACATCCAGGTATCTGGGCCCATAACCTGTGAGAAGACGAGGAAGAAATCAACGGATCGAGACGACTAAAAACCTACGAAACGAACCTAAACTAAAAACGACATCGAACAGAGACTAGACACACACATTACGAACACATAAATAAAGACACAAGATTCACTAATTACGAACTTTTATTTCCACATTAAGAGTAGTGGAGTTGTTAACAACATGAATGACAAAAAACGACTAGAGGCGTATGATTACAAAATATCACAGTCAGGTACAAAACACTAAAAATCACAGATCACAAAAATATATATAAACAGTGTTGCCACCACAAATGATATGTGAGAATAATAGTCACGAGTATAATTTAATTTGCTATAATTCCCACAGGTTGGAAGCCATAAAAGACAAATTTGAATCTATGGATGAATTGAACGTATGGAAAATTGTACCAAAAGAAAATGATGCAAGCATAGTAGATGCAAGATGGATCTTCACTTGTAAAAATGATGAAAATGGTGACATGAAAGCCAAAGCAAGATTAGTTGCTCATGGCCTCAAAGATAGAAATGAATATAATTTAATTCAAACTTTTGCACCTGTAATTCTGATTTGGTTTATAAGATGGTTGTTGTCCACTGCCAACAAATATGAATTAAAACTCCGTCAATTTGATGTAAAAACAGCCTTTTTAAACTCGCCCATCATTAAACCTGTATACATTAGAATTCCGGAAGGTTGTCCTGCAAATAAAGAAAAACACCTTCTAAAATTAAATAAATCAATCTATGGTCTAAAAACTTCGTCAAGAAGCTGGTTTGACTTATTAGATGGTACTTGTAAAGAAATTGGTTTAACGCAATCGAAAATTGATCGATGTTTATATTGCAAAAATAATGAAAAAGAAAATTATTTATTCTTTATTATTTATGTAGATGATATTCTTGTGGCATCCAACTCTGATCAGATGCTCGATGAAATAACACAAAAACTTCAAAACTCATTCACTCTAAAAATAACCGAAAATCCAAAATTCTTTGTGGGTTTTGAAATAAATAGGGATTTAAATAAGAAAACCATTTCATTAAATCAATCAAAATATATTGACAAAATATTAAAAAAATTTAATTTAAATAAGTCCAAACCACATTATACTCCAATGGAGACAAACTTAAAAATTTCTAAACCTGAAAATGGCCAAGACGATACCGAATTTAGATCTATGTTTGGTGCACTCCTATATCTAGCGCGAATAACAAGACCTGACATTTTATTTGCCGTAAATTTTCTATCAAGATATCAAACATGCTCAAATGAACAAATTAAAAATTATGCAAGAAGAGTATTTAAATATGTTAAAAATACCAGAAATTACGTTATAAAGTTTAATTCAGATGAAAAGGGAATACACTCATACATCGATGCCTCATATGCTCCAGATATAGACAACTCTAAAAATATTGAAATTACTGATTTAAATAAAGGCAAAAGTATTACTGGGTACCTCATATACAATAATGGAGACTTATTAAATTGGAATGTACATAAACAAAGTAATAAAGCCACATCATCTACAGCAGCAGAAACAATAGCAGTTTTTGATGCTCTAGAAAATTTAAAAGTTATGTGATATCTCGAAAAATTTATTTTTGGACTTAGTGAACCAGTAACAATTTTTGAAGACAATATTAGCGCTTTGAGAATTTGCTCGGGAGGTGGCCAAAAAAGGGCAAGAGCATTGATGATTAAGTGCTATTCTATTTTAGAAGCCATAAATGAAAAAATTATTGAAATCAAATTTGTCAGATCAAAGGATCAATTAGCTGATATCATGACCAAAGCTCTTGATAAAACTAGTTATTTAAATTTAATCAATCAAATTCTTGATACTTCTATTTTTGAAATTATTCAAGAAAAGAAAATCGTTTTTATCACACCCATAGGGGGGTTAGTACCCAAGAAAATGTGCTAAATATTTACTCAGTATATAATCATCTCATAATTATTATTGTGAGAAACATATTTTTATTTTTTATTTAATATTATTTATTTCACTAGAATTGAGATAATATAAAGGTGAAATAAACCTAAATCTCATCTTTATTTTTCATTTTCATACTCGTTTCTTATTGTATTTTATACGTTACTCGAATGTGATAGATGAAACCAAATATGTTAGTATTATTAAACTTTAAGAATTTTAGCCTTTTCTCTTTCATTGTTGACTTTTTCATAAGTTTTAAAATTTTTATGTTAAGAATAATATGATAACACTTTCATAAATCATACTAGAAGTTATGTTATATTCTATTTAATTTCATTTTATTTTATCTCACAACTTAACCAAATTCATGCTCATAAACTGTCAATTATTGAAAATATAGATAGGATATTAATAAAAATACTTGTCAAAATTGGTAAAAATAAACCTTTCAATCTGATAATTACTTCAGATACTTGCATATTTTTGAACAAAACTGGTAAAATTTGGTTGAATTATCCATTCTTCCTTCTATTTAACCAGTACCTGAAAAATGAATAAGTTCTTTCTATAACAAAAGATATATACTATGTAAAGATAAATACTTTGGAAATTAACCTGTTTAATTCTGCTTCATATTCGTTCGAGAATAAATCCTTCACTTAGTTATTGTTATCTGAATAAGAAAAATAAAATAAAATATTAGTTAGATTGCATGAATTTGGAAAAATACACTAAAATATTTGATAGAATTTTCTACTTACTTGCGTTCGAAACAAATCGAAAATAAAATTTCATCGTATTCAATGATCATCCAATTATGTGATGAAAAATCGAAGACTTATTTTATTTGTTTTACACACTTCCTATTTTACATTGTTATTTATTTTCATTTTTATTGTAATAATTTGAGTAATCTCGATAATAACTAATAAACGTCATTGAGGAATATCAAAACTGGGAGATATCATGTTTTCTTTTAGTAATAAATATTTACCTTTTATTTTTAAAAAACACAAATATATAAATAAAACTAGATAGGGCATTCTAGAAAATGGGAACTTAGTCTCGATGCGATCTTTGGATGCAAGACTATAGGGGGGTGTTGTGGTGGTAGTCATGCAACCTTGCTCACATCGTCACCTACCAACACGGTAACACTGAATCATTTTTTTCCCACTTTTAATCAAACAAAACTAGAAGGAGATTACTCATATTAGTTTCTTTGCTTTTTTATTCCGTTTCGTTACGATCTCAGTTAAAGTCCAATACTTCATTTTGTTGAAATAATTTTATATTGTTATTATGTTGTTGAAGTTTGTGTAATAAAACAAATTCTTTTTCATGTTATATAATTTCATTCGTTAATTCGTTTTCTTCAAAATTCGCTCGAAAACTAATTCGCATCCTCGGCCAAGAAAACTTAATCATCAGATAGGTCTGAGATTAAAGCTTTTCACTTCACCAACCATTCGGAAAATGTTCTAGGTTATTCATATTTGAAAATTGAAAAATTAGAAGTGTAATTAAAGAAAATGGGAATTTAAAGATTGAAAAAATTGTTGGCATAAATTTAGGCATATCCACCAATAAGAGCTATGCACCAATAAATCAAATTTTAAATTGATTTAACTGAAATTTTTGAACTTCTGAGTTTTATAAAACTACATTACCGATTTAATTCGTAATTAAAAGTGTTGTTCAGTCACCTCTTCACTACGCTCATACATTAGCGCCATTTACGAGTGATGACAGTAAATGTAATTCGATTCATTCTTTCGTATCTGTGGTCGTTCGTTTCACTTAATATTTCTGCAGAGCACGTCGCAAAAGGAGGGGAAAATAAAAGAATGAAAGCACTCATGGTCAAGTGTTATGACATTCTGGATGCTGTACAAAATAAAGAAATTCTGATTAAATGGGTTGCTACATCCGAACAGCAGGCGGACATTTTAACAAAAGCGTTAGACAGAAGGAAGCATCTTGAAGCCGCCTCGAAACTGCTCCTTGTTCCCGATATGTTTGACTCTCCCTAATGTTGTCGTTTAAATTAAAAATATACTGTTCGCCACTGATGGCAGCTTTGTCTACGCCCATTTGGCCCCTTAACAGGCTAGGGATGATTTGTGTACCCCTCGCTGCAGGGGAATCAACATATTTGGAGATTGGAAATGTCAATGGTGAGAGTTCTATGATTGACGTTCGGGATCGATATTTAATATATTATAGTAGATCACCAATTGCCTGTAATATATGTGTTACTTCGACGATTCAAACGTTTGTTGAATTGGTTTTGCCTTATTTTTTATTTTTTAATTAATTAAAGTTGCTATTTTTGTAACATGTATCTATTTTTAAATTTTATATTGCTCGTTAATTGAAAATTTTTGTGACTAATGGTAACACAACTGTAATAAAATGTTTTAATATTAGTTCATTTTGTTGTCTAACTGAAACTATAGACATAATTTCATTTTCTGGTAACATAACTGTGATATATTTGTAACGTAATTATTTTTGTATTTAAATGTCTAGTCAATTTAAAAATTTTTAGGCTGTATCGAACTTTTATTTCTTTTGTAAATTTAAACAACTTCATAATTTAGAAATAAATGTATTCTCTACGTAAAGAGCTGCAGGGGGGTGTTGTTCAGTCACCTCTTCATTTACGCTCATACATTAGCGCCACCTACGAGTGATGAACAGTAAACGTAATTCGATTCATTCTTTCGTATCTGTAGTCGTTCCTTTCACCTGTGGTATTCTACCCAGGCTTTGTCTATCTATTTTGGCATCATGGCTGTGTTATGTGTTTACTGGGCATTAAACCTTTGTGACGAGAACAACGTTTGTTTTTTATTGAACTAGAAAATTAATCTCTCAAATGAAAGATCCTCATTGTTATTAATAGCCATTTTTAACAATCTCAACAAAAAGCAATAATTGTGGTAAGAAAATATTGTTGGGATACGATTCCCACACAACCTCACAATATAGATTTATGTACTCACAACGTTACCTAAACTGTAACATATTATTTAATATAATTTTGTGTGTTGCCACGTGGCAACACTGATTCCCAGTTGGGGAACAATCCGTTAAATCAAACTTCTAGTCTTCTGCTGACTTTTGTATCTTATCAATATACTCTTGTGACAGTTCATGTTTGTTTCTTGCATTTTTTAATTCGATCCTTAATTTATTCCCAACATGCTAGCAGAATATGGAATTAAAAATTGCTTTTCTTTTGAATAATGTGTACCAGTTTTAAGTAATTTTAATTTGTGAATTCACAGTTCAGTAAAATGCGATGTCCCATTTATTTGTTGATTAATTTTTTATGAAAAAGTGTTGGCAAATGGCCTTTAATGTACGAATCATAAAGGATTCAAAGTGAAATGAAAATATAAAATTTTTGTTGGGATACGATTCCCTCACTCCCTCACAAACACATAACCTTATATTGACTAACACTGTATGTAATATGTATATTACATTTATTTGTTTTACATGTGGCGACACTGATCACCAACACAATATTCTTTCCGCCACTGCTCAACGGAGAATGTTCTCCATTCGTCAGTTGTTGTACTAACATCCTTAATAAATCGTTTCTCTAAGATGGAAGTTCGTCCTTATCTTTTCCATGTGATGTGATCAGAACTCACCTCAATATGTTAGCAGAGCTGCAGATCGGAAAAATAAGTGCGATAATTAAAATGTGATAATTGTGTAATTAGTTAAAAGTTAAAAGTTTGTGTTTCACGCAAAGGGAAAAGGCTTAGTGCTGTGTGATACCTCCACGCAAAGTGGTAGGAAAAGTGCAAAATTCGTGAACAAAAAGTTCGGTTTAGTGATTAAAGTAACTATCCTGAAAAAGTTAAAAGTTTTAATTCAAGTAAATCAATAAAGAAAAGTGAAATTTAATGAAAACAACGGTAAATTCTTGGGTGCCTGTGAAAACGTCGAAGTCGAGAGTCTGGAGAAAGCAGATAAGATACGAGAGGATTTTGTGGTTTGGTAGACCGGTTGGCAATTGTTCATGCTGTGTTCCAGAGAATAAAACAGAGTAAGAAAATCAAAAATTCAAAAGTTGCTGAGTAAAATTGTGGGAGTTTGGTGTCATCTGGGCAAGAAAGCAGCAGAAAAACATCGGAAAACTACGAAAAGTGAACAAAAAAATAAAAGATAAGTAAAAAGTTTAGATTAATTAATCATTAATTCGTGTGATTTTGCTCCAAATTAACTAAAAAAATCAAAATTTTGGTAACACAAAGTTAAATTTTGGTATATTTTCATGTAAATTATCAAACAAATTTCAAGTAAAGTCGAAACTTGAAAGGTGGTGTTAATAGCCTTTCAAACTTTATTTTGTTGGTCGAGAATTGTAGAAAAAGGAAATCTTTGTTGGATGAGTTTCATCGAATCCAACAATAGAAAACCTACATTTATGAACATTGACATTAGTGACAGCTTTTTTCCTGTTCACATACAATAAAAGATCTTTTCATTGATGAAAGCTAACAGATTATTTCCTTTTCAGCAGTAATCTCTTTCATATTTTTGTTGAATAATTTTTGCACTGTGTATTAATTCACATTTTAACGTATTTAACAGAATCATCTGTGTTCTGAAACAAGACTTAAGACTTTAACCAGTTCCATTTCGAACATTTTCGGCGATAAAGTCAGAATAATTCGATCGCTCAAGAAGTAGAAACAACGGCGGAGAGATCACCTCATCGTCGGCAACACATATTTAGTGAGATTTAGTTTAAAATATTAATTAATTATTGAATGTTATATTATAGAGTATTTAATTTGCATTCTCTATCGAGCGGTTGAGACGTGTTGTGCATTATCGTGCGTTTGAGACCGTGTTACCCTCTAGATTTAAGTTCTCGTGTTTCTGAGGTAGGATTTAAATTCCCGAACATCCCAAAGTTAATAATAAAATGTCTCGATTTGACACAAAAAAGGTATTCGATGGAAGGAATTATGATGCCTGGAGGACCACGATGGTATCAACACTTTATGCAAAGGGATTATATCCAATTATGCACGATGTTGAGACCGAAGTGCTATTTTTGGGACTGGAGTTAAATAATTTTTTAAACCCTGACTCTGGCAATGCTAATTCAGCCAGTCGAATAGCATATTTCCGAAATCAGGAAAAGGGAAAGGCTCTCATCTATCAGGGCTTAAACAACAAATTAATTGAAAGAGTAAAAGACCTAAAAACAATAAATCAAATACTAAAAGTTTTAGACGAAAGGTATAAAAGCTGCACGCAGGTTACATATATTAACGCGAAGCAGGCCTTTCAAAGATTAAAATTTAATAGTGATGGCAATATGAGAAGTTATTTAGATGTGTTTTCGAGATCAGCCCAAAAAATAAGGGACTGTGGTAAAACTTTAGATAAAAGGAGGAGATAGAACAACTTTTAATATCATTGAACATGGAGTATGACATGACAAGGCTGGAGTTCAATACCCTAAGTCAGGATCAAAAAACAATTGAAACACTCCACGCCATGTTGATTGAAAGGTCAGATAGGTTGTATGACGAGAAAAAGTCAAGATATAATAATAATAAATTTTGTAATTTCAACCAAAATAACATTTCAATATGGAGGAAATTACAATAGATATAATTACACAAATAGAAATTAAAACCATAGTCAAAATGTAGATCAGGGGAAAATGACATATAATAATAATCAAAAGTCAGAAATGTCTCAGAATAATAATAATAATTATGAATATAAAAAATATAACAATAACCAAAACCAAAATAATTTGCCAATTTCGAATATTTTAGTATGTTTTAAGTGCCATGGCAAAGGGCACATAGCCAAGGTATGTCCGTCAAATAAAGAGGGTGCAAAACCCCAAGATAAATTAGATGGTCCTGCACAAAACACTAGATACGGACGAAACAATCCAAATAATAATAATAAAAATAAAAAGAAAAATTATGTTCAATGGTCAATGATGATTAGATATAAGGGTCATGAACCGGAAAAAAACACAAATAATAAGAAATTAATAAACTTGATCACATCTAAAGACACGAAACAAGAGTCAGACTCAGATTATGTCTCTCTTACTAAAAGAATAATGTTACATGGTGGAGCTGTTGCTCACGTAATATCAGATTTGTCTAAACTGTCCAACCCAATAATGCTAGAAAAGCCTATCGAGCTGGAATGTGCCATTCAAGACACCTTTCTAATTGCCACACATATAGGTACTATGTTTATCAGAGTGGAAAATTCAGAGAGAAATCAAAAAGTAATAAGATTAAAAAACGTACATTATGTACCATCTCTAAACGTAGATCTAATGTCAGGGATTAAAATAACAGAAAACAGGGTGCTAGGCATAGATCAAAATTTCTCTGCAGCGCACATATACGTCCGTGGGACGGATGAAGTAATTTTTTTGGCCCCAAAAATAAGAGGCGTATACATGGTGAAGTACGAAATTGTACCAGAGTCCACTGTTAATATTATAGAAAATGAAGACGAATTAAATAGAATATGTCCTTATAATAACGAATCAAATAAATTGGCATGTATGCCTAATATAAATTCCCAAGATGAATGGATGGAATATGAGGTAGAAGAAGAAATTATAGAGGAAAGTCAGGAGGAAAATGAAGAGAATGTAGAGAATATTAATAATAATACACAAAAAAACACAATTAATAATAATGTAGATAATAATATTATAATAAACCCTAATGACGAACATGATAACAATGATCCACAAAATAATGAAATGAATGAAGGTGGAAGTGAAATGAATGAGGATGTAGGTATAAACACTAATAACAATACAATAAATAATAATGACATAATATATGATGATCAAGAAGTCAACGAGAATATAGAAAAATTAGATAAAAAAACGATATGGCATAGGAGACTGGGACACTTATCAGGAAAAAATTTAAAGTTCTTGACAAAGGTCTCAAGAGGCATTCCAAACGGAATTACGTTTTGTGATGATGAGTTCAGTATGTGTGAGGTATGTGTGAAAGCTAATTCTAGAAGATTAGGGCACAATGGAACTCGCACACGGCCAGAAAGAAAACTCGAGCTCGTTTCATCGGATACAGTGGGCCCCTTCTCACCAGGCATGGTGAAAAGTATGTTTTGATATTTGTGGACCATGCCACAAAATACACTTTTATCTCCACTACTGAGAAAAAATCAATGGTTTTCGAGGAGTTTAAAAAATTATATAGGAAATTAAAGTCAAAATTCCCGGATCACCCAATAGCTACTTTAAGATGTGACAATGCAAGGGAATATCTTGACTCGAATATGAAGACATTTTGTGAGGACAACGGCGTAGACCTTGAGCCAGTCTTTCCGTATTCACCAGAGTTGAATGCGATGGCCGAAAGGCAGAATTAAACGATTATGGCAAGGACAAGGGCTATGTTGTTTGACTCCAATTTTGACTTTGGTCATTGGCTGTTCTGACGGCTGTTTATGTAATAAACAGAAGCCCAACTAGGGCCAACAAAGACCATAAGACCCCTTTTGAAATGTTTTACGGCACAAAGCCGGACTTATCCAACATGAGAGTTTTTGGGTCTCTCGCTCACAGGCATATCCCCATAGAGGTCTGTCAGCAACAAGCCACAAGAAATAAAAGAAAAAGAGCCAACAGTGAACACCCAAAACTAACCTAAAGATCCGATAAAGGAATATTTGTAGGGTATACCAACAGTGGATACTGCATAAGGGACCCATTAATAGACAAATTGCATGTTACATGCGATGTCAGATTCAATGAAACGAGAAACATAAAACAAATAGATAATATAAATAATAATAATGAAAAAATACAGGATAATAATAATATAATAGAAACTCCAGTAATTTTAAATTTATTTAAACCAAGATATAAAAATTACATTGTGGACCACATCCCTCAAAAATGGGAGGATGTTGAAAACAATCCTTTTAAGGAAGAATGGCAACAAGCCATTACAGACAAGCTGAAGTCATTATCTGATATGGGCGTGTGGGAAGTCATCCTAAAGGAGAAAAATGTGAGGTTAGTAGATACAAAGTGGTGTTTCACCACAAAACCCAACAACCAAGGCGTTCATATACCGAAGGCTAGATTGGTTGCGAGGGGTTTTAAAGATCTTACTCCCTACTCTCTAACTGAAACATATGCCCCGGTGATCCAATATTGGCTTATAAGATGGATACTATCCATTACAAATAAATACGGTCTAAATATAACACAATTCGATATAGACAGCCTTCCTTAACTCATAAATAAAATATCCTATATTCATATAAAGCCCTAAGGGATGCCAACTAGGTGAAAATAATTGCCTGAGATTAATAAAGTCAATATATGGACTGAAAACATCTTCCAAGAGTTGGTACGACTTGTTGAATTCAACAATAATTCAAGCTGGATTCATCCAATCAAAGATAGATAGATGTTTATACATCAAACAGGATAATATTGGTGAAATGGCACTCCTAATAGTCTAAGTGGATGACATGTTGTTGGCTAGTAACCACGACGAGTGGACACAAGATTTAATAAATACTTTCAATAAAAATTTCAAATTAAAAATAGAACATAATCCAACTTTCTTCATAGGTTTCGAAATAAGTCGAGATATCCCTAGAAAATAAATTATACTCACACAAAATATATATATTGATAAGATTCTCCGGAAGTTTGGAATGACGGAATGTAATCCATCCTCCACACCCATGGAGACTGGACTTAAGATGAATAAGCTGACAAATGGAATGGACGACACCGAATATAGGGCTATGATTGGGAATCTGCTATATGTGGCAAGACTGACCCGCCCGGATATTGCCTTCGCCGTCAATTACTTATCACGTTTTCAGGCATCCTCTAATAAAGAAATAAAAAATTATGTCCGTCGTATTATTAGGTACCTTAAAACTACAAGGGACTTCTCTCTGGTCTTCCACTCCGACCAAACACACATTAAGGCTTTTGTCGATGTGTCGTATGCACCCGACGTAGACGATTCACCCATTGATATAAATAACCTGGAGAAAGGGTGCTCCACAACTGGCTTCATGATCTTTGTAAACGGAGACTTGTTAAATTGGGCCGTTCAATGGCAAAACACGGTTGCAACTTCGTCGACTGCAGCCGAGTTAATTGCATTGAATGATGCACTAGACGACATATATGTGATCTGGAGACTTATGGGAAGCGTTTTCTCTGTAACTGACCCAGTGCAGGTGTACGAGGACAACATATCTGCGTCCCGTGTTGCATCTGGGGGAGGCCAGAAACGATCCAGGTCCCTCGCAATCAAATGCTACGCACTGTTGGAAGCTTTCCAACAAAAATTAATAAGTTTTAATGATATTAGGTCACCTGATCAAGTTACTGATATACTAACTAAAGCACTTGACCGGAAAACCTTCCAAAATATTGTTACGAGAATCCTCCGAACAAGTCAACTTTTCGGCCAATAGTCTTAATTGACATAACCCTCAAAATTTTTGATATTTGGTTTTGGATTGCGGATGGGCGTCGGTCTTTTAGCGCCTATCATAAACCGAGCGGTCCATACTTCATTCCACAATTCACATCACAACTTTCAATAGGTTCCCTATCGCTGCTCTGCCTCTCTTACTGGCATCAGCATCCCCTAGTAAACTCAATTGATTCCAACAATATCATATTTATCTAAACCCCACACAACTAATTATAAGGACATATACATAATAACATTTTCTCTCCACAGCTGATGATTAGGAGATATTGATCTCTCCGGCCTGCCTTTTATATTTATTTTTAAATTAAAATCACACAATATCTATAAGACGTGACACTATAACAGAAGGTTAAATGTATACCTCATGTTAATAATTACACGATATATAAGAAAAAACAATTGATACATAAATTTATACACATTTTAATTGTACATCATGATACTAGTCAACGACATACCTAATATTTTTACCATTTTTATAGCAATTTTTTTATGTGATATTTATATGTAACAATTTTGATTGCTATTGCTTATTTTTTAATACATACTTTGTGTGACACATTTTTGACTTATATGTTCGTTTGTCCGTTTTGAATCGCAGGGGGGTGTTGGGATACAATTCCCTCACTCCCTCACGAACACATAACCTTATATTGACTAACACTGTATGTAACATGTATATTACATTTATTTGTTTTACATGTGGCGACACTGATCGCCAACACAATATTCTTTCCGCCACTGCTTGATGGAGAATGTTCTTCGTTTGTCAGTCGTTGTACTAACATCGTTAATAAATCGTTTTTCTAAGATGGAAGTCCCTCCTTATCTTTTCCGTGTGAAGTGATCAGAACTCACCTCAATAATTTTAAATGAGCTTTGCTCAAATTTATTAAATTACATTAAATCAAATGCAGACAGGTACTAATTAAAGGTCACCGACGCTGAACTTCAAAATAAATGCTGGAAGAAGTGAATCAACTCTTGGATTCGAATCTATGGTATGGGAACCATCCCAATCTCATCAAAAAAGGTTGAATAATTTTCATATTTCAATAATTTTATGGTTGAGAATTGTGGTTTTCCAGTTCTTCGATTGCTAATTTGCGTTTAATTGGATCTGGGATCGTCGGAAGTTGCGTTTTCTTCGCTTTTGGACTTTCCAACGGACCAGGAATCAGGAAAAATCATCAAATTAGTTTGAAAATTTAATTATTAATTCATTTTGTGCGTTATTTATCGTGTGTTTTTTAATAATTTCGGTGTAAAAACGTATTTTTGAAATATTTTTTCGTAATACTTTGCAAAATTCCATTGTTCAAGATCAATTTTTGCATAAGTTAGAACTTGAACAATTTTGGAAAATTTTCTTTTGTTCAGTTATAGAAATTACTTGATCTGGTTATTGAGATAGCGATCTTGTACAAGGTTAAATACTTGTTACAATAGCTAGTCTCGAAGACAAAAATTGATTTTAAAGCAACTCTGAACTTGAAATTTTTTTTCTTTGTTGAACACTCAAACAATACTTGATTATTAATTTGAATTTTTATTATTCACAGTTCGATAAGTAACATACCCTTATTATTGGTCACTGAGTACTTTCGACTGTAGATCCACTCACAAATAATTGAATTTTAGTGAAGTTGGAATTTTTTATTTTCAGTCAGAATTGATTTTGAATGATTGGACATCGAATTTTTTTGGTCAGTTGGAGCATCATAAACGGATTCGACGTGATATGGCAGAGAGTTTTCATCAGTTAAAGTAATAATATAGTTGAATTTTTAATTTTATATCGATATTTTTTAATTTAATCGATCTTTTTAATATTATTTGCATCTCCCATTGCGTGGTTAAACCCGTGTTTTTGCATAATCAAGTGGTTGAGCCCGTGAGACCCTTAATTATAAGTTCTCGTGTTCCGAGGTAGGGTTTTCTTTGATTTTGTTTTCGATGGAAAAAATTACGATGCATGGAGAACTACAATGATCTCCATGCTATATGCTGAAGGTTTATATCAAATTATTCACGATATCGAAACTGAATCAATATTTTTGGAACAAAATTTAGATACCTTCCTAAATCCTGAAGCTGCGAACAGAAATCCTGTCATTCGTATGACCTATTTCAGAAACTAAGAAAAAGGTAAAGCCTTAATTTACCAAGGCCTAAATAATGAATTAATAGAGAGAATTAAGGAACTTAGAACAGTAAATCAAATAATTAAAACGTTGGACGAGAGGTACAAAAGCTGTACTCAAGTGACTTACATAAATGCTAAGCAAGCTTTCCAAAAATTGAAATATGATAACAGAGGTAACATTAGAAAATACTTAGATCTCTTCTCTAGATCCTCTCAAAGAATTAGAGACTGAAAAAACGTTAGATAAGCAGGAAGAGATTGAGCAACTCTTAATTTCATTAAATATGGACTTTGACATAACAAGATTAGAATTTAACACTTTGAATCAGGACCAAAAAACAATTGAAACTTTACATGCAATGCTGATAGAAAGGTCTGACAGACTATATGATGAAAAAATAACAAATTTTAATAATAATAATAAAAGAAAATATAATTATCCACCAAATAATAATAATAATAAAAATTTTAGATATCAACCTGGTGGAAATTATAATAAATCTAATAATAATAGAAATTATAATCCTAATCAGGGAAAAACTTATAATAATAATAATAATAATCAATTTGCAAATATGTCTGCAAATAGTGATAGTAATTATAACAAAACACAATATAATATGAATGAAAATAATAAATCTTTATTAAATTCTGATAAAATTGTAGCTTGCTTTAAATGTCATGGTAAAGGACATTTGGCCAATGTTTGTCCGTCGAAAAAAGAGGAATTAAAATCCCAAAATAATAATAGTGCTGATGGTCCGGCACAAAACACGAGATACGGACGTAATAATAACAATCACAATAATAATAGTAATAGTCAAAATAAAAAAAAAAAAGAAAGTGAAGTCCAATGATCTATGATGTTGCGTTATAAGGATTCTATTAGCAGCTTGAATAGACAGGATAAAAATTTAATAAACTTTTTAACAAATAGGAACCAAAATAGGGAATTACCTGCTGATTATGTCAACTTAAATAAAAAAATTATGTTAGACTAAGAGTTCTCACTCTTGCTTATATATTCTTTCTTATTTACTTTACGTAATATTCTTACGTAGATACCATTCTCACATTAACCAATTTTGATCTTTGTTCATCGCTTATCATTTTCTTGACTTTTCAAGTCTTCCTTCTACCCATTTTCATATGATAAACTGGTAAATAGTTTGAAATATTATTATATTGGAATAATACAATAACGTGAAGAGCAAAACATGTATATTGTCTAACAGTTATACAGGAAGTGTCAACGAGTGTACGAATAACATGGCGGAGTATACTGGAATAGTTCTTCATGGAATGTTCTGGAACTAGTTGTACATATCGATGTTATATCGATATAACATCGATAAGTTTTGAACCTGTATTATATGTGACTTAGTTCTCATTATAAGTTCTAGTTCTTTCTAGTTTACTTTCACATAATTCTCTCTGTGATATCATTCCAACACTCCCTCTTATTACTGTGAAAGTAAATGAGTTTAACATCATATTTCATCAATTAATGTCATATAATTCAATAAAACATATGGCAACAAAATAAATGTCTTAGGTAATAAATGACAGATCTAGGAACAACAATAACAAACAAAATAATAATACTAAATGACTTTTTCAACTTAATTCTAGTGACTTAATAAACTTAGGAATGATCTGTCATCAAAATGAATGTCTTTTGGTTTCAATTAAGTCTTCAGTTTGAAAATATTATATTACTTTTATGAAATTAATGACTTTTGAGTATCACAAATTCACTAAAATATAAATCAAAAACATAATCAACTTTGAATAATAAATAAGAAAAACTTAAATTCTAAATATCCAAAAATTAATATATCAAAATTAGTAACTTTCGTTTCGTAATATTAAAAATATTTACAGGGTATTTGACTTTTCTCTTCGTCAATGTCTCATTTCATTCCGATTTTTGTGACAATGCTGTAACAAATACAATTTCATTAATTTTCAACAACATTATTTATTCCTTCGTGATTAAGTATTTCTTTTCTAAATTTCTGAAATAGTGGCTTAGGTAGTGCCTTTGCAAATAAATCTCCAATTTGTTCTTTCGTTGGTACCCAAATTATTTCTATTTCTTTTTCTTGACATGCAGTTCTTACATAATGATACTTTAGTTTCACTAAATGTCTTAATGCTTTAGAAGCATCTGATTTGGCTGCTTTAATGGCTGCTTGATTATCTTCGAAAATTATTGGCGTTATTTCTCGTTTCGTAATTAATCTAAATAAATGTTTCATATGAACTAGTTCTTTAGTTGTCCTACTTAATGCTATATATTCTGCTTCCATAGATGATGTTGCCACTATTTTCTGTTTATTTGTTCTCCAGGCAACAGCATCATCAAATAAAAATATTACATAACCCGTTGTTGATATACCATCAGGATCATTTATTCCTAATGATGCATCACAAAAACTTACTGGTTCATTGTCATTTCCTCTATATACTAATTTATGATCCTTAGTTCTAGCTAAATATTTCAAAACTTTTTTTACTCTTTGCCAGTCTAAGACATTAAATTCGTGACATTTTCTAGTCAATACATTTACCGCAAAAGTTATATTTGGTCTCGTACTTAAAGTTAAATATAGTAAAGCTCCTACAGCTTCCCTATAAGGTATCTTTTTAGTTAAATCTAATTTTGATTCTATTTTTATATCCGTAGATGTCTTTTTAATTGCCTGATTTGTCATCATAGGGGTATCGCTACCTTTAGTATGGTCTATTTAAAATTTCTTTAAGAGTGACTCGATAAAATTTGTTTGGGATAGTGTCATTGTTTTATCTTTAAAGTTTCTTTCTATATCTATACCAAGATATTTTCTAGGTTCTCCCAATACTTTCATTCTAAATGTTTTACTAAGTTCAACTTGTGTATCAAACATTTTCTCATCATTATTTCCTGAAATTAAAATATTAACATATTGTTCCAGAGTTACCATTTTTCCTCCTTTACACCAATAGAATATACATGCTTCTCCTTCATACAGTGTAAAATTAGTTTCTTTCATTGTCTGTTTAAATTTCAGACACCATTTTTTAGGTCTTACTTTTAAACCATAAAGTGCTTTCTTTAGTTCGCATTCATTACTTTGTCTAAATTTCTCAGATACCTTCAAATATATTTTTCTATCTAATTTACTATTAAGAAATGCTACTATAACATCTAATTGAATTACTTTCCATCCTAATTTATTGACAATACTTAAAAACATACGTATCTATGACAAACCTATAGTTGGTGCATACAATTCTGATAGATCGTATATATTATGATCTTGAAATCCTTTTGCTACTAATCTAGCTTTATACCTGTATACACCTCCTGGTTCTAACTTCTTTACAAATATCCACCTTGATTCCATTATCTTTTTATTTTCTGGTTTCTTTACATATTTCCATGTCTTACTTTCTATTAATGACATTATCTCACAATCAATTGCTTCAATCCATTTATCCTTTTCTTCACTCTTAAGTACATCTTTAAATGTTTTTGGCACTTTGTTTATTTCACACATCATTGCAAAATATTCATTCTCTCTTTCAGTGGCTATTTTCATTTTCTCTAAAACTTCAGTTTCAACTTCTCCCTCTGAATCAGTATTTTCAATGGATGATTCACTCGAGGAGTAGTTACTAAATTTCAAATTTTTATTTCTTTTATTGCATTTATTATTTCTATGGATATTATTTTTATTTGCCTTTAAAATTGTTTCAGATTCTAGTTCTCTTAAAAATTTTTCTGGTATTTCATCTGATAAATTTACTTGGGTATCATCTTCAATATTATTCCAATTAATTAATTCTATTTTAGGTAAGCCTTCTTTTTTGAAAAAATTTCTGGGATATTTGTCTTTAAAAGTGACTGATTCTAAAAATGTTACGTTAGTAGATTTTATCAATTTTCTACGTTCGGGTTTCAAAAGTAACCAGGATTAAGGATTAGATCCAACGAGAATGCATCTATCCCCATCCTCTGAAAATTTTGAAGTCGAAGTTTTGGTATGTGGAATTTTTTGAATTGCTATACAGCCAAATCTATGTATATAATCAATTTTGGGTTTTTTGTTTCTCAACATTTCATAAAATGTTTTTTTAATTTTCAATCTTTTATGGGGTAATCTATTATGGATATGCGTTACTTGTTGGAAAGCTAATTCCCAAAATTCAAGTGGTAAACCACTATCTAACATCAATGCCTTAGTTTTCTGAATTCCCGTAAGATTAAATCTTTCGGCTGTGTCATTTAATTGTGGTGTGTTTGGGGGTGTGACTTCTAAAACTATACCTTCTTCTTTTATAATTCTTTTCATATCAACTGTTAAGTATTCTCTACCACCATCAATTCGTAGATAGAAAATTTTTGCTTTTCTATCACCTAAATTTGTCCTCATTGTGTCAATAAATTCTTTAAATGCTTTACCTACTTCGGATTTATTTGTCAAATTAAATGTCTTAGTATATCTAGAAAAATCGTCAGTAAATGTCACTACATATGCGCTTTTATTTATAATACCGATTGGTTTTATAGGACCCATTAAATCACTGTGTACTCTAAAAAGTGGCTTATCAGCTACTTCTCTAATTGACTTATGTGCTGATTTTCTAATTTTGGCTAGTCTACAGACTTCGCATTCTTGTAATTCAACATCAAAATCAACATTTTTTAAACAATCATAAGTGTCTGATGCCTTTTTGAGATAACTCATTGAAGCATAACCTAATCTCAAATGATATAAATATCGTAATTTCTTTTTGACTGAATTTTCACAGGGTAATTTTGAATTTTCGAGTTCGTCTAATGTTATATCAGCACCTAAATCAAGATACTCGTGAAGTTCTTGATCAGATTTTAGCGTTTTATTTCCTTTAATTTCTTGATCATAGTTATGATCTAAAATTTCTGTTTCAATTTCACTTTCTGACCAAACGTCTTTAATTTTGGCATAACTATGATCACTTTTATTTACTGTTTGTGTCAAATAAGATTCATTTCTATTTAATAGATCAAAAGTAAACCACCAATATTTACCAATTTTGTTTCCTTTTAAAATAATTTTATTTGTCTTTTCATTTCTAATTTCAGCTATTTCATTTCTAAATATGGCATAATATCCTAATTTCGTAATTCTATGTATCGAAAGTAAATTTTCACCAAGATTTTTAGAGTATCTAACTTTTTCAATTTTAAATGTTTTCATATCTAAATCTCAAACAATTAAGTTCCCTTTATGCGTAATTTGTATGTCTGCTGACTTATTTTTATTGGCACAAGAAATAAATTCCGGAGTATCTAAACTTTTTATGTCATCTAAATTATCTAATTTTTTAATAAAGTGATCAGTGGCTCCTGTGTCTGCTATGAGTTTTATACTTCCAGATCGATTTACTTTAAAACATTTTGAATTTCTAATACGTTTAAATTTAAATAAATGTCTTATATTTTTAATACCTTTTGTTTTTATTGATGATTTCGATGTCTTATGTGACCTTCTACTTCTATGTCCATCGCTAGATGACGAGGATGACGAACTTGAGCTTGTAGAACTTGACAATCTCAAACTTGAACTTGAGCTAGAGCTCCTTTCTCTTTTTCTTTTCGTTGTTCTGGCCCCTTTCTTATGGTATTTATGTCCGTGTTTTCTCAATTTGTGACTTTTCTTATTGGTTTTTCACTTTTTCACCCAGGGTTTTCCATCATTCGATGTCATTTCCATTCTGCAACTTTTTGTTCAATATTCATATCAATATCATTTTTGGCTTTCACAAAATATATTGGCTTAAATTTCGGCTTAACTTTAAATTTCTTAAAGCAGTTCCAGTATATGCTACCTTTCTCTTCCTGTGTCGGTTTATCTCTCAATTCTTTTGGGAATGGTTTAATTCCTCTTGGCTTTTTACAATGTTTAGCTACGTGTCTGTATCCGCTACAGTTGTAGCATCTAAATGTTGTCTTAAAACCTGAAAAATTATTCGATTTAGATTTCTTATAACTATTATGTTTCGTATAATTTGCACCTCTACGTTTCAAAATTCCTTTCCTCTCTTTTAATAATATGTTCTCTTCCATTATTATGGCTTTTATCTGTTCATATGTCATATCTTCTCTAATTCTAGCTGACAAATTTGGAAAAGCTACTAACATATGAAGTTTCATGACTTCTAATCTTCTATTCTCAGTCCAGGATTTATTAGTTAACCTTATTTTTCTCTCTATGTCTTCAAACTTTTCTATCCAATTACTTAATTCCATAGTTTTGGGATAATATTTTAGCATATAAATGTCAGTTAGAACTAAATTGCTCATAATTGTTTGTGGCTCTCGATAATCTACTATCTTTTTCATACATTTAGTGGGACATGGTTCGCCATGATCATCTTCTAACCATTCAAGTAAAACAGCTTTCGCATCACATAAATTTCTTGTGTTATTTTTGTCTAAAATTTTCGGATTAACCAAATCAAAAACTTTTGAAAAATTATATCGACTTACGAACATGTTAAATGATTCAAGCCAAACTCTAAAATCGATGTCTAAACTTAATTTCTTGGGTGTTACTTTTATTTTACTTCTATGTTCCTTTTCACTTCTACTCAACTCACTTCTTTCAGTTTGATTAGTACCAATATTAATGTCATTATTCGAGGAATTATTTTCAATTTCGGGGTTATTCTTACCTTGGTTTTGTTTTTCTACACTATTACAGGCAAGAAGACTATCAATGTCAAAGTAATTTCTAAGAAGATCTTCAAAAATTTTGTTACCTTTAGTCTGTGCCGCATAGTTCTTTTCTTGCATCGATTCTATCATCTTTAATTGGTTCGATTTCTCTTGTTCAGTGGCAGTTGTTGGTGTCGGATTAAGTGGCTGATTCGATGGCTGATTCTGTGTCTTTTTCAGTATCCGATACATGTCTTTTTGTGTGGCTGGTATATTCGTAACATCGATGTCTAAGTCCTAGTTTTCTTCTAACGGATTTATGTCTGGTCTATTTTTCTCTGCGTTGTAATGGGTATTACTGGTTTCGATTTCCGCAACATCTTTCTGTGACTGCACTGTCACAACCTCCTTCTCACTGGTTGCTTGCAGGTGTATAGACTCGCGTTCCTCTTCCCAGATCGGACCTGGTTGATCAATAGGATTGTGATCGTATCTTGGTAGATCTTTCATCTTATTATATGTCTCCTGGTAATCTCTATCTACCACTCCCATTTTCGCTAATTGTTTTCAATTAATAAATTTAACTTTTTCAATAAACTTATCTCAAGGCTGTGAACCAGACGAATACACGATGCTGGGTCAATTGTAAAGAATCTTTCCACTTCAAACTTGATGGCTTTTATGGCTCTTAATCTGTTTACCGTTGTTCATGCTTCATTGTCCAACACTGATGATGCACCACTCAAAATCGTTTTGTCGTTTTCATCATCTACCTGCATTTTCTCTTTTCCATCCAGTGTCATTGTGACTAATGATTGCATTAGTTTCGATTCTTTTACTATTTTCTGTTCAAACAAATAAACAACAGAAATATTATATGTTTAATTTATGACTTGTCAAGGAATTTCATGTCTGCGTAAACTAAAACAAAAATTAAATGACAGCTACTAGTATCGCTATCACTTTGTGCGATCAGCAATATTTGTATTCCTTGAATGTATTATGGGATAAATTGCCTCTACCACTTCGTGTATAGAAACGAGGACTTGGACACTTTATAACCTGGCCAGGATTAATTTTAGTCTTTTTTGTACCCAAATACTCTAATATAAATTTAGTTTCATTTAAATCTCATCGACTTTTGTCAAACCTATTAACGTCCTTACATAATAGGATTTTCACATCAAATATAATTTATTCAAACATGGCAACCAGATTTTATATTAATTAATTCATTACCCAGACTTTTAAATTCGATCGTGAAAAGCTAGTATCATTTTTTCACTCGAACATGTATTCAACCACATGTTATCGATCGACTAATTTTTTGTCATTCTCATCAAAAAAATATCACGGGAGATTACTTTTACTAATTTCATCAATATTTTATGTCTTTTACCTATGTGCTTGTATTCATTAATGTCTTTTCTTTGTCTATCAAAAATAATTTATGTCTTACAAGCACATGGTGGGACCACGTTACGCAATTAATCCCTTAATTATTGTTAACCTCAATATCACATCAATTTATTTTTATTATCATCAAATTCAATAAATTTTGTTAGTTTAAAGTACATTTTTACTTACTGGTACTCTGCAGATAAAGTGTGGCGAGATTACTTTGTAGTTAAACGACGCTAGTTTTCTTGTCACATGTGCACATAAATACGAATAGTTTTAAATGGCTAACAGTTAACATCAAAATTAAACACTTGATTAATGACTTACGTAAATGACTCGAACACTTATTTTATCTATTAACTGATACACAAACTACTCTTTTAATTTAATTTAATTTCACTATTTAACCTTTGCTCTGTATACCATATTGGAATAATACAATAACGTGAAGAGCAAAACGTGTATAATAGTTCTTCATGGAACATTCTGGAACTAGTTGTACATATCGATGTTATATCGATATAACATCGATAAGTTTTGAATCTGTATTATATGTGACTTAGTTCTCATTATAAGTTCTAGTACTTTCTATTTTACTTTCTCATATCTCTCTGTGATATCATTCCAATATATTATTACTTGAATTTTCTTGACTTGATACCTCCTTTGAATCCTGCACAATTTTGTTAGAATTTGTGTAGTCGATATTACTTGATTTACTTGACTTTTTATGTTGATTTTTACTTAACTCTATTTTGTCAAAATCTTTGACCCAAGAGTCGTCAACATCAGAACCATCAGTAGCAACATTAGACCCATCATTTTTGGACCTACTATTGCTTGTCAGTTTACTTGAATTGGAAGACTTAACTTGACATTTATTATCTAGACCACCTTGATTTGAAATTTCCAATGAACTCAGATCGTTAGTGTATTCAGGTAATAAAATTTATTTACCTTTGAATATTCTTGACAAAGCCTTCTTGTAACTCTTGATATTTTTATTCAAACTTGACAGGACAAATTGATATTTATCTTGACTTGACACAATCTTGATAAGTAAGTTATTTAACCCAACTTCTTCTTGCCTGTGAAATGTAACTTGATTAGACACAAAGAGTAACTTGATGTTATTATCATTAGCAAAGTGCTTAACACTAATTAGGCCGTTTGCTAAACCAGGAATTACTAAGATTTCTTTAAAAACAAATGTAAGTGTTTTTGACAACTCATAATGCATAGTGAATAATACCATGTCCTCACTCATAGCTTTTAATATACTATTTGTACCAGTATGTCCCAAAATTTTCTCTCTCGAGAAAGCCTGATAATTCAAAACTTTTTGATGACTTGAAACAGTATTCGATCATAAATATTTAATTATCTTGACTTGAAAAACTTAACTTGAAAAATCTTGATTACTAATAACATTCAAATTAATTAAGAATAATTCACTTAAGATGCTACTAGGGTCCAGTTGCAGTGCTGGGCAATTATGGGCTTTATGACCAGGTTTCTAGCAATGATAGCAAACCTTCTTATTGCCATTAAAGCACTTATCCGCTTTATGATCATTCCAGCTGCAGTCTTTACACCAAACCTTAAAAGTTCATATTGGTTTACAATAATTACTATTGTTGGAATCAATGGAATATGCATATAAGGGATGTTGATGTCAATAAGAGAGACAGAGCAGTGACAGGGAACCTATTGAGACATATTATGAAGTAAATTGGTGAAAACAAGATTTATGGACCACATGGTTTACAATAGGTGCTAAACAAGACTTAATATCAAAAATTTTGAAGGGTTGTGTCAATTAAGACAAATTAGTTAAAAAGTTGACTTACTCGGAGTATTATCGAAACTAAATTTTGGTATGTCTTCCAATGAAGGGCCTTTGTCAAGATACCAGCCAGTTGATCTGAGGATCTAATATCATTGAAGATTATTATTTTTTGCTGGAATTCCTCCAGCAGAGCATAACACTTGATTGCAAGAGACGTGGATCACTTCTGACCTCCACCAGATGCTATGTGAGACACTGATATATTGTCTTCAAACAACTGCGCTAGGTCGGTTACAGAAAAAATGCTTCCACTAATTGCCAGACCATTATGATATCATTTATTGTATCATTAAGAGCAATTAATTCAGCTGCAGTCAACGAAGTTTCAATCCTGTGTTGCCAATGAATGGCCCAGTTTACTAAGTCTCCATTTACAAAAATCATATACCCTGATGTGGAGCACCCTTTTTCCAAGTTGTTGATATCTATGGGTGAATTATCTGCATCAGGTGCATTTGACACATCGACAAAAGCTTTAATTTGTGATTGATCAGAATAGAAAACTAATGCAAAATCACAAGTTGTTTTTAAATATCCGATGATACAACAAACATAATTCTTTACCTCATTATTGAATGCAGTCTGAAACCACGAGAAGTAATTGACACTGAATGCAATGTCTGAGTGGATTAGTCTTGCTACATAAAGCAAATTCCCTATCATAGCCCTGAATTCGGTTTTATCAGTTCCATCCGTAGGTTTGTAAATTTTTAATCCAGTCTCCAAGGGTGTTGATATGAGTTTACTTCAAAACCAAAAAAAAAAAAAAAGTGGGGTTGTTTTCTGTCTTACCGATGAAATATTTATTAAACGTATTTATCAATTCTTGTGTCCATTCATGATTATTGCTTGCAAGTAGCATATCATCTACATAGACTATTAAAAAGGCCATTGCTCCATTGGTATATTGTTTAGTGTACAAGCATCGATCAATTTTTGTCTGGGTGAAACCAGCTTGAACCACCCTTGAGTTTAATAGATCGTACCAACTTTTTGATAAGGTTTTAAGACAATATATGGACTTTTTTAACTTAAGACATTTATTTTCACCTAATTGGCAGCCTTTAGAAAACAATAAAAATATAGGATATGTAATTTCTGAATTGAGGAAAGCTGTTTTTATATCAAATTTTAATAAGTTCAAACCATACTTATTGGTAACTGATAAAATCCACCTAATTAACCAGTATTGAATTATTGGGGCATATGTTTTGGTCATCGAACAGTGAGTTAGATCTTTAAAACCTCTTGGAACAAGCCTAGCTTTTGGATTATGAACTCCTAGGTTGTTGGGTTTTGTGGTCAAACACCTTTTGTATCTACAAACCACTTATTCTTTTTCTTAGGGACACCTTCTGAAACGCCCATTTCAGACAATGAATTCAATTCATCTTTAATGGCCTGAAGCCATTGTTCTCAAAAAGGATTGGATTAAACATCCTCCCAAGTCTGTGGAATGCAGTCCTCTACATATTTATTACTTCTTTAATTTATTAAGTTTAATAGTGTTGGAATTTCTACAGTGTCTTTTTCATATTCTACCACCTGATTATCCAAGTTATTATTATTTGTGTTTTTAATTTCTATTATATTTTTTGTTTTGTCAAATCTAACATCGTACGTAATGGATCCCTGATACAATATCCACTATTGGTGTAACTTACAAATATGCTTTTTTCAGAATATTGTGCGAGTTTAGGGTGTTCGGTGGTAGCACAATGTTTTTATTATTTCTAGTGGCCTGTTGTTGGCAGACCTCTAAGGGGTTGTGCCTATGGGCAAGAGATCCAAAAACTCTTATATTTGAAATGTCCAGTTTTGTACCATAAAACATTTCAAAGGGTGTTTTATTATCAGGGTTTGCCCTAGTTGGGCTTCTATTTATTGTATATACTGCAGCTACAACTGCCAAAGACCAAAAACTGAAATTAAAATTTGCATCAAATAACATGGCTCTAACTCTACACATAATTGTTTTGTTTTGCCTTTTGACAATTGCATTCAACTCAGGGGGATATGGAACCACTGGCTCCAAGTTAACACCATTATTCTCACAAAAGGACTTCATATTGTGAACTTAAAACTTCACTAAGTGACCAAAACAATGAGAAAATAACTCCATTAAGTAGAGGAGTTTAAGTGACGATGAAACACCATTAACGTAGAACCAATTTGATGAATAATTAAAACACTTTAAATAAAATATCTCGAGAATATATATTGCACATAATGTTATAACCAAGAAGGTTTTCAGTCGACTGAGAACAAGTACATAATCAGTAAAGATGTGAGTGTATATCGATAACACTAATCACAACATATCAATATCTATATAAAATTATTTCATGATTTGGGTAATATTGCCAACAATATTATTATCCAGATAATCCCTAGCATTGTCACAACACAATGTGGCAATAGGACAATCCAGGAATTTTGATTTTAGTTTTTGTGAGAATGGTATCTACGTAAGAGTATTACGTAAAGTAAATAAGAAAGAACATATAAGCAAGAGTAAGAACTCTCAGATATATAATGCAGGTGTGGAACCTATCGATAGTTATCGATATAACTATCAATATATATATTCAACGTACATATCGATACAAGACATCGAGAACCTCAAGAATATACTACGCCATATTATATGTTACGTACGTTACAGTTTGTCCATTGTACTCACACAATAAACTCTTGTAGTTCATCGTGTACATATTATTCTTACATGGTAACAGCAGCAAAGTTAATGAAGTATTTTGATTGTGATTTAATTTAAGTAGCCAAATAAGCCATCTATCAGTGAGTAAAATGTAATTAAAGTCAAATAAGCCATTAAGTAGTTAGTTTGTTTTTTGTGTTCAAGTGTGAGTATATGTTCGCTAATTTACTATTTTGTTTTATTCATGTTTTTTAGAAAAATATGGCGTCATTCTACCATAAAATAGTATCAGCAAGCCAACTACTGAGAATACCTGTAAGTACAGTAAATATTTATTACTAGAATAATGAAATTTAAAAGACATGTTAGCGAATTTGTTTGAAAATCGGGTGATAAAACAAAGAAGTGCACCATTAATGAAATTGTGGTGCGAACACCTTTTTGAAAAATAACTGAAATTGAAAACATGAAATTAGTCAGGAATGAATTAAATAATAATAAATAATGAACATATTGTGTAGAATAAATTTATTTTTTAGAAAATTAAGTATTCTGTCGATCAGACGTAAAATGATGAAAACGTGGTGTGAATTTTGCTACAAAAATTCCCACAAAAAACAAAAGCTTAGCCATTAATTATATTTAATTTAATTGTTTTATAACAAAGATCTGGTTTCCATGATATGAACCTACTATAGTATGGACGTTAGTAGGTGGTTTATTGACAAATAAGTATAAGTAATATTGCACTTGGGTACTTAGATGAAAAATCCTGGCCAGGTAAAAGCGTCCAAACTTTATCTACATTAAAAGTAATCTAGACCAAAATGAAATTGTAGATAGATCCTAAGAGAGTGCAATTACAAGGAACTACTTAAAAGTAATAGTGGTAAACGTGGTCTAGAGTTTACGTATTCGTAGCAGACATAATATTTTCAATATTTATCTAGATTTCCTTGTGTGACATTATAATTAATCTGTAATTGTTATTGTATACAGAACGTTGTGAAAGAATCGAGAGAGACGCAAACAATAGTGACAATGGCACCAGAAGATCAGACACCGTCCATGCCAGCAGAGAAAACAATGTTGAGAGGACCGTCAAAGTTTCTTGACACGAGAGCAGACGACATGATCTCGAGAGCGAGAGCAATTAAGGCGATAAAATTCGGGATAGATCGATATTTTACTACCAACCCAGCATCCTGCATACGTCTTGTGCACGGATTAGAGCTGAGTCTGATTAAAAGGTTAAATGTAATAATTGAGGAACAATTAATTAATAATCAGGTTCCAGACAAGAGACAAACAGACATCTATGAGAAAATGAAGAACCTGCCGACATACGATAACAACCCAATGGAAACTCCAGGCAAACAGTGGGAAGAAGCGCAAGACAATGTAATGTTTGTGAGACCGGAAGTTTCGAGAAAAGATAGTAGTGACAATGTTCCAGAGATTTCGAATATAAGACTGGAGGACAGTGCTGGACCAAGTCAGTCCAACGAAAACGACGTTGTGAGAGCCAGCACCGAACAAAGAAGAAGAAAACTGGTACAATCCGCCACCGACATAGAGAAACTACAGCGAAAAGACAAATAAGACAAATAAGACAAGTAAGACAAGTAATAATGAGCCATTTAAACAGACATTTACAGATGAAAACAGATCGAGACAATTAGAAAACATTGAGAACATTGCAGATGCAACAACAGACATTTAATACGAAAGGTAATGATTCTGATATTTTCGATAATATTTTAAGAAAATTCTTGCAAATTGATAAATCGCTAGATCGAAACGAGAATAACGATAGACATAGAGGTAAGGAAGATAATTCTTTGGTATTTCTAATAATAATCCCAGTCATTTAGACAAAAACCCTAATAATTCGGATTTAAATGTTGTTGAGACACAAAATAATAATAAGGAATATAGAAGTAAAATTAAAGTAACGGCAAAGAAATTATCAATGATGATAGATTTTAGAGTTTAGTTAGAATCGTTTAATATGTTTGTAAACAGAGATAAATTTTCGAAAGCTTTTGATTTGATAAATCCTGTTGTAATTAGTGAAGAAAATACTAGAGATAGATGTGATGCAAAAGCAGTGTTATTAGAATGGTTAGATGACGAACATGCAAAATTAATTTTTGGTGAACCATGTCCTTCGAAATGTTTAAAGAAAATTGCAGATTATAGGGAACCCCAGACAATAATGTGTAATTTAGTTATTTCAGAAACTTATTCATTGAGATATTATCCAGAAAGTATGGAATTAAATGATTGGTTTGACAAATTTGAGGATTGTTCCGTCCCGTTTTTGCAGACGATTCAGTTCGTCTACAAAAACGTGTCGAACAAATTATAGACAACTATTATTCCTAATTCTCGGAATAATAGCTGTCTATATCTCTCCTAGCTTCTCACGATCAGACACCACCAGATATGCTGACTGTAATGTGTCATCATATTTAGCGGATGTTCTGTATCACGCCACCTTTTTGGTCGGCCATATTTGATTAAAACAATGGAAATGAAGGTGATGTCGTATCTTCATTTCGAAGACATGATCATTCCTAAACCTACAGTCAAGTAGAAACGTTAGGGTTCATACTAGCTGTTATGGACATAAGGTCTCATTAATATTAAGAAATAGTTCTAAGTATAATTCTGAAGTGTTTGTAATAATTTGAATTTCTCTTTTAATAAAGATAAATATTTCTACTTAAATTTTATTTGTTGAGGTAACTTCAATTAATGAATTACTCTCACAACAAGGATATAGAAAGAAAGATTAGATTAACGAATAAAGGATGGGGTGAGAATAGAAAACTTGAGGCTCTAAAATTGCAAATGCTTTTAGCTTTTCCAAACTTATCGGCAAGAATAAATACCGTAATGACGTATGAACAAATAAAAGCGATAATTATGGAAGAAGACGTATTAGTAAAAGAAAGGAAAGGAATTTCGAGAAGCAAAGGAATTAATTATGTTCAGACAAATAGATTTAAGTTTAATAGACCAAATAAGACACGAAATTTAAAGACAACTAATTTTTAAGAACGCCCGACGTACCAATGTTTTAACTGTAGTGGGTACGGGCATGTGGCAAGACATTGCTTGAAAAAGCCAGGACATAATCCGTTACCGAGATAAAAGAGAACGAATAGTGTCACAAAAGAGCAGAGTGAATCGACCAAAACTACAGTTTCAGAGGCAACTAGAAGACCAGACAATGAAAGAAGAAATAAAAGAAAACATCGTCACGACAAAAAGTCCAGTAAGAGAAAAAGAGGCCACAGATACTAAAAGAAAGGAGCAAGTATGACAAAGAGACGCAGAGATAGAAGTACGAGTTTGAGTACATCATCAGCGAGTAGTTTGTCATACACAAGTTCGTCAAGTTTGTCAAGTGATTCGGATAGAAAGTCGAATAAAAGTAAATTGTCAGTAAAATCGAAAGGTATGAAAAGAATAAGAAGTATAATTAAATTTAAAAGTAAAAAGTTCTCTAAATGTTTAAAAACGGATAGGAATACTAAAGTAATGTTCATAGCTGATACTGGGCAACAGACCATTTTATTAAAAGGTTAGATAATTTAGTTGAAATCACAAATCTTGAAATCCCAGAATATATTTCGTGTGCCAATAAAGATAAATCTGCAGACATTAAAATCACCCATAAAGGAACTTTATATGTAAAAGACATAGAAGGGAAAACTCTAAAAATTAATAAAATTATATATTCAAAGAACTTAGGTGAAAATTTATTATCGATACATAGGTTAACAAAATTGGGTTATTATGCAGTATTTAGAGATAAAACTGCAGAAATTTGTAATGAAAAGTCAAATAAGATAGTTATGTTAGGAAATAAAACGGGAAAATACTGGTGGTTCAATTTTGATATAATCACCTTTTCGAGAGTATATTTTTTAACTGACAAAGAAAAAGATTCGTGTAACGAACCAGAAATTGAAAAATACGCATATGACGACACTAATATTTTACATGATCATAAGTATTCTAAAGTCAAAGATGTGTGGTCAGAAAGTGAGTCAGAAAGTCATATCATAGATCACAACTATGATAAGTCAAAGCCAAGTACGAGTAATTTAAAGTCAAATCAAGAATTGTTAGAATATTTAGATCTGGGAGCAGACATAACAATAGATGATTTAAATAATTTAAAACTACCGTGTGAAAATTGGATAAAGAAAAAGTTGGGCTATTTATATCATGTTAGACTAGGTCATGCATCTATGGACTATTTAAAGAAAGCATCAGTCACGTATGATTGTCTTAAAAATGTAGATTTTGACACTGAAATCCAAGAATGTGAAGTATGTCGTATGGCAAAAGTTAAAAGATCCCCTCATAAAACGTTAAGAGAAATAGCAGATAAACCAATGTTTCGTATACATAGTGATTTAATGGGTTCAATTAAACCGATAGGAGTAATAAATAAAAGTGTTTATGTAGCAACTTTCACAGACAATTTTTTGAGATATACAATGACATTTAATATGACAAATAAGTCAGAAGTAGGAAAATACTTTAGAGAATTTATAGAAACTATGAGAAATAATTTAGGGGATAAAAAATTGAAATTTCATATCTTCGAATAGATGGAGGTAGGGAATATTTAACTGTAGACATGAAGCATATAGTCAAAGAAGAAGGTATAATGTTAGAAATAAGCCCGCCAGATACCCCCGAACTTAAGGGTACAGCAGAGAGATTTAATCTCACAGCTATACAGAAAACAAAAGCATTGTTATTAGATAGTGGATTACCACTAGAATTTTGGGAATTAGCCATACAACAAGTCACGCACATTCATAACAGATTGCCACATAAGAGGTTAAAAATGAAAACACCCTATGAAATGCTCAAAAATAGCAAACCCAAAATTGAATACATACATAGATTTGGATGTATTGCAATAAGAAAATTACCCCATGCCAAAACAAAAACGTCAAAATTTAGTGAAGACGGAGAAAGCTGTATTTTAGTAGGATCTAATCCTCAATCATGGCTACTCCACTCGAATGGAATAAAGAAGCTGAAAAAGCATTTGAGAACATAAAAAACTCACTGGCTAATGCAGCCCTCTTGGCTCACCCAGACGAAAGTCTACCATTATGTGTCGCATCCGATGCCTCTGACTTTGCAATTGGTGCAACACTGTACCAAAAGGAAAATGACCAAAAATATCCGCTCGCTTTCTTCTCTAGAAAGCTATCAAAAACAGAAAAAAATTACAGTACTTACGATAGGGAATTACTGGCAATCTTCGCTGCACTGAAGCATTTCAGGCACCAATTAGAGGGTAGATGTTTTACTGTGTATACAGATCATAAACCCCTAACACATGCCTTCACGCAGAAAGCAGAGCCAGCATCACCGAGAAGAGCACGACAGTTAGACTACATAGGTCAACTAACTACTGACATCCAGTATATAAGTGGAGAACTCAACACTCCAGCTGATGCACTCAGTAGAATCGAAGCTATCTCGGCCCCTGCCCAATTACCTTATGCTGAAATAGCTAAAGAACAGCTTAAGGATGCAGAATTGCAAGAGTTGTTGTTGAACGAAGACACATCTCTTAAATTGCGGCAAAGAAAAATTCCTGGTACTGACGTCTTACTAACATGTGACATCAGTACAGGCAAGAATAGGCCATTCTTGCCGAAAAAATATCGCAAATTGGCATTTAACAGTGTGCACAATTTATCGCACTCTGGCCCCAAAAGTACTGCTAATCTGGTATCATCAAGATTTGTCTGGCCTCGACTCAAGTCTGACTGCAACAACTGGGCTCGCACTTGCCTGAATTGCCAAGAGTCCAAAGTAGGAAGACATACTCGATCTCCACTCAAATCTTTTAAACAAACAGAGCGGTTCAAAACAATCCACATTGATTTGGTGGGCCCATTGCCCCCTTCACAAGGACACAGATATCTCCTCACTATGATTGACAGAGCAACCCGATGGCCCGAGGCAATCCCATTATATGAAATGACAGCACCAACTATAGCTGCCAAACTATATGAAAACTGGATTGCCCGATATGGCGTACCTGAAGTCATAATTACAGACCAGGGTCGCCAATTTGAAAGCTCACTCTTCCAAGAGTTATCAAAAAAGCTAGGTATCCAACACAACCATACCACAGCTTACCATCCTCAAGCAAACGGAAAAGTTGAGAGATGGCATAGAGCTTTAAAAGCCTCAATAATGGCTCATGACACAAAAAGATGGGTGGACGTACTTCCAACCATCCTTTTAGGCCTACGATCAGCTCTCCAATCAGACACAGGACATTCTGCAGCGCAATTAGCGTTCGGCGAAGAGCTACGCCTACCAGGGGACTTTTTCACAAACCCAACAGAAACTAGCCCCGAAATCTTAGTTCAGAACATACGAACTGATGCCAATAAATTCCTAACACAGGCAGCTCGCCATGGCCAGCCAAAGATCTATGTCTCAAAACATTTGGCCACTACTTCACATGTATTTGTAAGAGACGAAAAAATAAGATCTTCACTGGAAAAACCCTACGCCGGTCCTTATAAAGTGATATCACGTGACAACAAAAATTTTGTGATATCCATAGCAGGTGAAAACAAAACAATATCAATCGATAGATTGAAACCTGCATATTTGGTAACAGACGACAAGAAAATAATAAGGAAAATAAAAGGAAATACACAGACTAATTCCTCCAAAATAACTAAAACACAAATAGTACAGGAAGAACCAGTCGAAACACAAAAAGAAAACTCACAAACAAATAAATCAGTAAAAAAGAAAAAGACAGTAAAATTTTCAGACGACATTATCACAATAAAATATGACTCTACGGACCCCATAAACCCTCGTAAAAGAGGCAGGCCCCTAGGAAGTAAAAAAGCAAAAAACCAGCTTCCAAAACGAAGATCTGAGCGACTAGCGCAAAGAAAATAAAAATCTTCGAAAAATTAATATAACATACAAAAATAAAAACCCGCTAAAAACGACGACTGTAGAATCCCTCGATAAGAAAAGTGCGTGAACAATAAAACAACGACAGGTATCAACAAACCCACGTGCGCTCGATGACAACAAAAATATCGCAACGTGTATCTGTTGTCAAACAAAACAATAAGAATAAAAACGTTCATCTTATTGATAACGTCAGAAGCGGAGATGAATTTCTATTCATCTCGAATTACCTATAGCTTCAAAATGTTCAAACACGCCTAACTTTGCAGAAAATGAACAAAATTTTTCGGGAAAAGCTGCAAACGATAGAGAATTTTTACATCTATCCCCTCCACGGACATACTCGCTCAAATAAAGACAACGTTTCGACGCAACGGACAAAATTAAGTTCTCATTCGCTTTTTCTACTGTCGCCTCGACTGTTGAACTTTGCTTTTTCTAATTTATATAATTTTCTTTTGTATCCTTTCCTTTTTCTCTCTTTTAATATGTCGTCTATAAACCATCAACAATTATCCGCCGATTTCGACCCACAAATTCCTTCGTGTTCTAAGGACAATGTTGTGCGTATTGACAATATGCAACAACAATGTCTGATAGAACACGAAAACGATTTGGCCCAAATCGAGGAAGAATTATTGATGGAAACGGACTTGTCCCCGGTGGAAAAGATCGTCAGTCACATGACGAAGGAACTGCCACCTCTGATCTCGCCTCCCAAAACGCCCGTCAAAGAGTCACCATTTCTGGCAACCCCAAAAATGGCGACCCCTAAACCAACAATGCGGGAGCGAGCCAAATTCCTTTTTGCCGATGAGGACCCTGCTCTCCGAGCAATTCCTCCTCCGGCCCCAAAACATATCCGTACTCAGCAATTCACGGCAACATCCAACTCGCCACTGCTGACTACCTCAGGACATTTTAATCCTCGCCCCTCCATTCCTGTCCGCAACCATCCATACCGTCGTCCCCAATACCAACCACCACGACAACGAGGACAGAAAAGCAGGGACACCTTCCTCCGACGACAAGCCCAACGTATGCAATCATACGAATGCGTTGGGGCAGCTGTCGGAAGTGCCCTTGCCAAATGGGAGAGGGAGCAAAAACAGCGATAAAAACCTCTAATCCCCCAGGCATGCGATTAATCGTTTTTACGGCGCAAAAACTGGGGGGGAGTAGCTGTGGGGATTAGAACATTACTCGTATGAGGAAATAGGCTCGGCCTATCGACGACAGTCGTCACCTTTGGTGACAATTATTCGTGCCTTGCACGTTAAACCAAACACCAAATGTATGTTCGTTTGTACTTGTCTATTTTTGCAGATAGACAAGTTACAAATCTCGGACCGTGACGAATCGATAGATAATTATCTCGGCGATGTCACGGACCGATACGAAGATGCATTCTCCGTACTTTACCGTTGCCATAGCAACCACAAAGTACGAATAAATTATCTACACAATACTTATGTAAATATTACATAAGTGTGTATGTGTGCGTGTAGGGAGCCGGCTATATAAGACGAAAAATCATAGACAAAATCGCCAGTGTTTGCCGAGGTCTTGGCTCCCTCATACCTTTCTGGTATATTGGCATAAACACGCAAACTGTTCTGTTGAACACCTTCTTTGTTGGTTTTACTTTCACGACGTAAGGTATTCCACAACCACCATCCAACATTATAGGTACATTTTGTCAGAGGGACATAATCTGGAGCTAACTCCTGTCCCTGACTCTTTGAAGTCAATAAATTTAATAAATTTTTATCGTGTCTTGTTATATTCAAATTAGAATCCCTATAACGCAACATCATTGACCACTGAACGTCATTTTCTTTTTTCTTTTTAATACAATCTCTAATTTTTTGAGCAGAATGTGAAAAATGATCCAAATAGGCATTCATATTTCCATCACAATTAAATTTTAATTTTTGGAATGCTTGTTTTACATTAATATATGTAACTTGTGCACAACTTTTGTACCGCTCATCTAGAATTTTTAATATTTGATTAACTGTTCGGAGATCATTTACCCTTTCTATTAGTTCATTATTTAGTCCCTGATAAATTAG